>JARYGA010002828.1:0-45549 GCA_030545235.1 Helianthus tuberosus
AGAATTCTAACCTTTATTATTCATATACACTAGTTGGAAAACATGGGCCTGTTTAATATGGACGGCCCAAAGACACAAATTTTTGAACAGTAAATTTATTTTTAATACTTGGGCATGTTTGTAATACTTGGGCCTCTTTGACATACGTGGGCTTGTTTATACTACTTCGGCCCAAGCCGTTTGTTAACGGACTCAAATATACTAAAATTTTAAATTAACAAACACATAGACAAACCGTATAATTTTTTTTAAGGAGACAATTTTTTTATATTAATAATAATATAGCAAACATAAAAATTAAACATAACTTAAAAAAAGTAAACAAAACATAATACAAAAAAAACTAAAACCAAATCCTAATTGCCTCCCACTCGGAGACGTGCTTGAATTCATGACCCTCGTCATGACGGTAATTGATCAGTGCCACCTCCTTTTGGTCATCCTCAACCAGGTCCGGCATTTCTCTCTCGACGTTCTTGAAATAGCGGTCAAATCGCTCACACTCCAACCGCAGCACACGAAAACGGGACGATAAGGCGTCCACGCTCCGATTATGGTCCGGACCACGAAGCTGCCCAAAGATCTGTTGAACCTTAACCCACAGCCCCCCCTGTCCACGTCTTGGGGGATCGGTCATCGCTTCTTCCCATGCTTCACACAATGCGATATCTTCGACGTCGGTCCAGGTATTTGCCATTCGTTGACGGAGTTGCAGACGGCGTGGTTGGATGAAAGTGGTGAGAAAAAGTCTTTTGAAAACGGGGAGTTGTTTTGAATCGCAGACGGCGTGGTTGGATGAACGTGGTGAGTATTTATAAGGGGGGTAAACGTGGGAACTTGGAACGGCAACGGTTATACTTCAATAATAAACGCGGTTAAAGTTTTTTTAATATAATTTGTTTTTGTTTTGGAACTTGGAATGGCAACGGTTTAAGATTCTTTATAAAAAAGCACGGCCCAAACACATAAACAGCCCACACAAATTTAAAATTATTTAAAATGAACGGCCCAAAACACATAAACAGCCCAAACACATAAACAACCCAAATACATAAACAGCCCAAACAAGATTTAAAATTATTTAAAATGAACATCCCAAACACATAAACAGCCCAAAATTATATATCACTGAAAATACAAACATAACTTTGCCAAACTACTGAAACGCCTAGTAGAGAAAAAATCTCGGTCTCGAAGCAAGCAGTCTTCAGATAACAAGATAACTTCGCCAAACCGCTGCTTCTGAATCGGCAGATAACCGAGAGCAAATTGAAAGTTAGGAGTGAATCAAATCTCTTCTTCTGGAATTCGAGTCAAAACGCTTGTAGCAATGATAAAGATGCGTCGTTTGCTCGATAGTTCCATCCACACACACTAGGTAAGTAGTGGTCGGATTTCTGAAGAGGAAGACACTCCAATATGAGAAACAATATCAAAAGCTAATTTGATAACTAAAGCCCAGGAACACGTCTTTTACACTATCAGATACATGAGATTTCATAAATATTTCTTGCATTTGATACACGAAAACATCTATGACAATCAAATGAAGAAAGCAAGATAACATTTTCTATGAGATTTAAGTGTGGTAGAGAGATTCGTTTAACAAGCACACAAATAAATAACAAGTTGGTAAATATATAGTGGGATGAACCGGCTCGAACAACACGTTGACCCGGCCTGATGTATAGGTTGAACCGGCATTAGACATCTGTACCAGCTCGGAGCCAGTTGAAACGGCTCGGTGCAGTTGACACGGCACACACATTGCGACGAAACGGCTCGGTGCCAGCTGTACCAGCTTGGAGCAGCGGAGACGGCTTGGAGCATGGGACGAACCGGCTCGGTGCCAGCTGTAACGGCTTGGCTTGCAGAAGTGGGGACCACTTTTGAAGGGTATCAGCTCGGCTAAATCCTAAGAACACGGCTTGGCTCGTTGAAGGAACTCGGCTAAGATCTTTCAACATGAGCCGATCGTAACGGCTTGGCTAAGTTCTTTCAACGTTTGACGGACACGTGGCGTTGACTGCAGAAATCTCAAGCCGTTACAGGCTTTGTCGGACACGTGTCACCCAACGGTTGGCTGGCCGTTTAAAGGGAATCTTGTGCCGTTTCAGCTCGCTGAAACGGCTCGGCGAGGGGTGTCCGTTGGCTAAATTGGAAAAGACGGCGTTGCAGTGGCCATTTTCGTGATTTCCCCTTTATAATCTTCTTTCCCCTCAGCTTCACTTCAGAACCTCCCTCTTTCAGTTTAAATCCCATCTCTCTCCTGATTTCACAACCTTTTCTTAAATTAAATGGCTTCTACTTCTTCATCTACATCTGCCCCAACAACCACCCATTACGAGTACGATGTCTTCCTCAGTTTCAGAGGTGAAGACACTCGTCATTCTTTTACCGACCATCTTTATAAGGCCTTGCATCAAGCGGGGATCAAGACTTTCAGGGACGATGATGAAATCCGTGAAGGTCAACAACTGAAGCCAGAAATCGAGAGATCAATAACAACTTCTCGAGCTTCAATAATTGTAATTTCAAACAACTTTGCAAACTCAACATGGTGCCTTGATGAGCTTTCCTTGATCCTCCAGCAAAACAGGAATGCCCGTCATTTCGTTTACCCTGTGTTTTACGGCGTCGATCCTTCAGATGTCAGGAACCAGCGAGGAAGCTTCACCATTGAAGCGAAAGAAGGTTCAAAATGGACGGAGGATAATGTGACTCGGTGGAAGGAAGCCCTAACAGAGGTGGCTGATTTGAAGGGGATGGTTGTTTCAGGGTATGTATGCTTCATTACTATATATCTTGTTACTGCTACTTTTTAGTTGTGATTAGCAAATTTAGGATTTTAATGGCCCATCCCATTTGAATTGTTTTTTTTAATTTAGCGGAAATTGGTTATTTTAATTTGTTTCAAACTTAAAAGCATATATTTCAAGAACAAAAATGAAAATGGAGCTATATCTTTTTTTCATGGAGTGTATCACGCTTTGTAATTTGAAGGGATCATGCTTTCATATTACTTGTAGCTATACCATTTTCTGTTCTATTTATAATGAGTATAACTGTCAAAACAAGTTCAGGTCAGAACAAACAGATTTACAAAAAAAAAAAAAAAAAACATGTGAAATGGGTGCGGGCCAGAGCATGCTATATTTTCTTTAATGATTAAATGGATGGAGCAAATAAGTTCGGGTCAAACTGGCCCTTTTAAAAAAAAACCATCAATTTGGTTTAGGTCAACATGGCTTGAGGTGAAAACAGAGTTGCGTTGAAATGAGTTGTTTTAGAAAAAAAAGTGCCAAAATAGATTGACTCGCTATATTCTTTATGGTGGCTACTGGCTAGTGGCGATGGTGTAGGCAGAGGTACGGTGACGGATACAGAGGCAGCGGTGAGAGGTGGATGTTGCGTAAACAACTGCGGTTGTGGAGTGTGGTGATGGGTCTGTTGGTGGCTACGGCGACAATGTAGTGGTCAATGGCAATGGTGGAGTGTGGTGGTGACGATGGAAGTGGCAGCGAGAAGGAGTAGGTGGTGGAGGAACAATGGTCACGAGTTATACTATCCATTTGGACCCTTTTTAAGTTAGCAACTTTTATAATAGTTGTTCGTCAAACGCGTCTATTAATTCGCGTACGCACAAATTAACCAATTGACTAGTTTAAGTTTATCCAAATGAACCCTATTGATTTTTTGTACCCAAATCTACCCATTCTTTGAATAATGGGTCAAGATTACCGCCTATAATAAAGAGATAAGAAAAACTATACAAGAAGATGTCATACTTTGGGATGGTAACAAAACCAAACGTATCCAAATGATGTCGGACATTTGGTAGTTGCTGCTGATGGTGGTGGTGGCAAGGACAGTGGTGGAAGTGTACAGGCAGTGACTTGTGATGGTGGTGGTAAGGACGACGGTGTAAGTAGAGGGGACGGTGGTGGTGACAAAGGCGACAATGGTGGGAGGTGGCGGCTGTCATTGGTAATGGTTCGCTGACCCATTTGAACCTGCTATAAGTTATAAACTATTTTATGAGTACCTAGTTTGCTAAAAGCTATGTTACTTAATTTGCACAATTTGATGGTCCATTTCATAGTAGTGTTTTGAAACTTTTTTAGTTAGATATAGACAATATAATTTTAACGTGAACAAATGTAATGAATTAAGCGGGTGGACAAGGTTTGGTTTTCCATATTAAATGGAGCGTATCTAGCTAGTTCAGTTTATCATTATTAAATTATGGCTTTAGTCAGATCGCATGTACATTTTCTATGTACACTTTGGTTGATTGTGTATGGTGGTTTTAATCAGATTGCATGTACATCTGCTAAAGTTTTTTTTTTTTTAATTTTTTTTTCTATTTGGTGGTTTTATTCTGCATGAACTGAAGCATTTATGCTCTTAAGCGGTTTTGATGTCTTGCTCTAAGTTTGATCCTTTTCCTTTCCAGGTCTGAAACCACCTTTATTGCAGAAATTGTTCAAAAAGTTTACTGTGAACTAGATTTGAAGCTCCTTAGTACTCCGGCGGATCTAACTGGAATAGAGACTCGAGCCGGAGATATTAATTCCTGGTTGAGATCTGAGCAGCCTGATCATCCTGTTCAAGCAATTTGCGGCATGGGAGGAAGTGGCAAAACAACACATGCCAAATACATTTATAACTTAAACAAGCAAAACTTTCAATGCAGCAGTTTTCTTGAAGGGATTGAGAATCAACCTGCTGTATTGCTTGGTTTACAGAAACAACTTCTCAGTGATGTTTCAGGAAATAACATAATGATATCTAATGTTTCTGAAGGAACATTTCAGATCGAAAAGGTTATAGAAAAAAAAAAGGGTGCTTATTGTTATTGATGACATCGATGACAAAGATACACTAAACACTTTAGTTGGAACAAAGGTTTTCCATACACAAAGCAAAATCATTATAACAACAAGACATCTAAGCATACATACATGGGTCGGGTCCATATCTTATGGGTGCTATGTCCACGAAATTGAATTGTTAAACGATCATGAATCATTGGAACTTTTAAGTTATCATGCCTTTGGATCTAAAGTTCCTATGGAAGGTTTTAAGGAGCTTGCAATACAGTTAGCAAAATATTGTGAAGGGAATCCGCTAGCTCTCAAGGTATTGGGTTCTTCTCTATCTGAAGGCCAGGGGACAAGAATTGAAACGTGGAGAAGTACTATGAATTCACTGAATTCCTTGAAAGGAGATATCGATAATAAAATCCAAGGTGTACTACAAAAGAGTTTTGATACCTTGCCATGTGAGAGTCACCGAGAGTTGTTTCTCCATATTGCTTGTTTGTTTCTTGGTGAAGGTTCATATCGTGTGAAAAAGATATTGGAGGATGACTATCATGCAGAATCTGGAATGGTGACCCTCATTAACAGATGCCTTGTTACTG
This sequence comes from Helianthus tuberosus, assembly GCA_030545235.1. NCBI lineage: Eukaryota > Viridiplantae > Streptophyta > Magnoliopsida > Asterales > Asteraceae > Helianthus > Helianthus tuberosus. Next base: position 5,426 of record JARYGA010002828.1, read on the forward strand.
ATCCAAGAGTTAGTGGTTACCAACTGGCAATGCATAAACTCCTACAAGATATGGCAAGAAATATAGTTAGAAAGGATTCCAAAGATCCTGCAGAACATAGTAGAGTTTGGTGTGATGATGAATGTGAAACTTTGTTGAGGAACGGAGATGTAAGATGCTTCTTGCGTTTATCTTTATGCTCATTGTACATTTCACAACCTTTCATTTCAAATAAGCATTCTCTAATTTCATGTCTTTCTCCGTTAGGGTTCCAAGAAAATTGAAGGCCTGGTGTTGAATATGCGAGTTGATACCCAAAGGATGGGATCAAAGGTAAGTCTAATAAGTAAATTAGTGTTCCATACTTGGCAAGAATTACAAGAATTTTCCAATGCCATAATTATCACACATCAATATAGTTGTCTTCTTGACCAAATTTGAGCAGTTACTTTAGTGAAATTAATTAAAAGTAAATTTATGTTCTTCCACGGTCTTTTAACGAAATTGGCCATACAGCTCGAGAACCACCAAAATAAGCAATTAATTATAAGAATTTCTTCACCTGTGTGTAGATTTAACCACCATAATGGTTGATTGGCTAATTACAACGCAAATTGACATCTGATTGAGCTAGAATGACACAAAACGGTATGAATCTGATTTTGTTCACTCTAAAAACATGATTCATTTCAAACTCATTAAATTGAAAAAAGAAACAGTTTTGAGATTTCCTTGCCTGTCATTCCTCAAATTGTTATTTTATTTGTTTTGTGGTTAACGATCAATTATTTCATTTTGCCTGTCATTCCTCAAATTGTTCATACATATTACGACCAGGACTAAAGAATATATTGGTTAGGGCCGGACACAATAGACTTCAGTTAGGGAAGCATTAATGTATGCCCTAAGGGGTTAAGAATAAACGACTTTCAGGGAGGTGAATCGCTGTTTTTTTGTATACCTTTTCTTCATCCTCCAATGGTAGCGAAATATTATTATCAGGCATACTGAATTTGCAGGCATTCAAAACAAGTTCCCTTATAAAGATGAAGAACCTAAAATTTCTCCATCTCAATAATGTGAAACTCACCGGGACCTACAAGAATTTTCCTGACTTAAGATGGTTGAAGTGGCAAGGATGTTTTCTAAAAACAGTACCCGCAGGCCTATTAACAAACTGCTTGGTGGCATTACATATGAGTTTTGGAGATTTGGAAGAGTTCGACCCACCCATGGTACAAGTAATTCAGTCTTCTGTTTATCACTTTAACTTTTAGCTTCTCAGTGTTAGACAATCTTCATTTGTATGTACAATGATATATTCAACTTGGTATTCATGGAACAGGTTCTTAATTCGCTCAAGTTTCTAGATCTCTATTGGTCTTACAAACTTGTCAGCATCTGCAATCTCCACCGACTCCCTAAACTTGTGGTTTTGAACCTCGGTTACTGTACCAGTCTGAGTCATGTTTGTAAAACCATAGGATACCTTGAGAATCTTTCCTCCTTGAGCTTTACAAAATGCACTAGGCTGTGGAAGGCTTTATCGAATCAGAAGTGTGTAAATCAAATGGAAAGGCTAAAAGCTTTATGTATTTGTGGTGGAACTCCAGAACAGCCTTTGTTTGCCTTACCCCAATCATTATCTACTTTGTTTTCAAAGTACAGTCCATTTGAAATCCTGCCACATTACGTTGACCTTAAGATGCTTCTAATCCTTGACTTGACTTCTTGTCCAAACCTCAAGTCTCTCCCGTGTCTCCCAAGTACGCTAAAGGAGTTGCATGTAGAATGGTGTACATCACTGGAGAGAATAACATTCCAATCAGCTCGTTTCACACTAGAGAAGTTTTGGTATGAAGGTTGTTTTAAACTGTTTGAGATTGAAGGCCTTTTTAAGTTAGTATCCATAGAAAAACTTGATGAAGCAGATTTGAAGCATATGCAATGGATTAAAGCGTATAAAGATCATAAGGTGGACCTGGTTGGTGATGAGATTACTAAAGGCAGAACTTGGAATATCCAGGTTATCTCTTTCTCAGTTTCTCACAAATATCTAGCAAAATGTTTAGTATATGATGAAGTAATTGAGTTTTGTGTGTAATATATATAGATGTTGTATGAATTTGGTATAAGAAGCACCTATCTGCAAGGCATAAAGGATCAAAGCATGGCGACACATCAGTATAAGTCATCCAAATTTTTATCCTTTCGTGTGCCTCTGCATCCAAAGAAGCATAAAATTCATGGATTAAATGTAACGGCCTTATACAGATCATCAGGTGGTGAAGATAGATATCTTTTGTTCGCCAGAATCAGTAACCGAACCAGGGGTGTTACCTGGGTATACAGCCCTGTGGTGTATTGCAAACCCAGAGGTGATGAAGATGTTGTGTGGTTAAGTTATTGGCCAATTGGCAACTTATTAGACGCTGGTGATGACGTTTATGTGCGTATCATAGCGGATAAAGGAACAATGATAATAAGTGGGTATGGTGCGAGCCTTGTGTATAAGGATGGTGGTGAAGTAGAAGAAAAGAGTGAGGAAGAAGTGATTGGAGGAGATCTGTCTCGATTCGAGGTAACCACAGGAGGCTACTATCTTTGCCGTCGTAATTTCTTCAACTCAATCATCCCTGCTACTTTGTTTGGTGAAAGGATTCAGATTAGTGGTAAGGTCGTAGCTATTTGAACAATTGATTGTTTTTTTTATAGTTGATATTAAGATGCATAATGGCAAGCATTTATTGTGATAGATTCACGAAGATGGAGAACATATAGTGGTTTAAAATCTGCCTTTGAGGAATTCAATAATTTCCGAAACCCCAATCAGAGTGTATGTATACACCTTGATTTTTATTTTTTGTGGTCTCCGTATTTGTTTGCTTTGTGTTCCCGAGTCTCATTTAACAGGGGAGGGAAAGTAAAATGAATTAAGAGAGAAAAGGAAGGAAAAGATATGATTTTTTTCGTGTTCCCGAGTTTGATGAAAAGTAAAGGAAAAGAGAAGAAATCAAGTATTTTATGTGTTCCTGAGTTGGGAGGAAAACAAAGAAAGGAATAATTTTACGATATGAGGGTAATTTAGTAATTGATAAGATTTTCTCTCCTAATCTCTTTGATTTGGGTGGATAAATATACGTACAAATTTTCTTCCATTTTCCCTCCTTTCCCCTCCCGTTCTATCCTTAAAAAATCTCAGAACATGGTTTTTTCATATTTTCATCTCTTTTCTTTCCCCTCCCCGTGTCCCCTATTAAATGAGACTCGGGAATGTTAAATCCATTAGCAAATTCTTATTTCCGTTTCTTGTCTTTTCATTTTTATTTTTACTTTGTTTGAGAGAGTTCTTATTATGATGGTTCTTATAGTCCTTTGTTGTTCGATCCTACTTTTTTTCCCAGAAATGGATAGTAATGCTGGGAGTGAACTTTAACAGTGAAAGTGAAATAAAAAAGATAGAGAAGGCAGTTTCTAGTGTTCCGGGTGTTGAATTTGTTTCCAGCGACAAAGAAACAAGCAGAATGATCGTCTTCGGACGTTTTGATCATCAAGCAGTTGTAACGTGTGTGAGGGAATTTGGGAAGATGGTTCAGGTCCTTGAAAGATTGATTATTTAAGAGTAAGATGATGAACCTTTGTTTGATGATGAATCAGAAGTTTAGGGAAGAGAAACCTTTTTGGAAGTTGTTATAGTGCAGTGGGAGGCTTGTAAGAGTAAGATGATGAACCTTTGTTTGATGATGAATCAGAAGTTTAGGGAAGAGAAACCTTTTTGGAAGTTGTTATAGTGCAGTGGGAGGCTTGTATATGAATCTGGTGATTATGTTTATTTTTAGTATGCAAGAGATTTGATGAGTTAATAGAAAACGTGGCAAGCTCACAAGTGACAATATCTTGTTGAGATTGTGTCACATATCACAAGGAAACGTGGCTATTAAACTGATAGTGCCTTAATGTAAAATATTTACACTTTGTCCTCTTCAAATCTCTTTATACAAAAATAATGGCTTCTCAACTTTGGGTGTTATACAAGATAGGCTAACAGGTGGGTGATCGCATAGGGCCCGATTCTCCATGGGCTATATTTTTTTAAATTATATATATATATATATATATATATATATATAGGAACGGGATCAGGAGAGAATGATTTGAAGTGTGAGAACAGTGAGAACGATTTTCAGCCAGAGGATCTTTGTGATTTGTGGCTAAGATGATGCGATGACATTTTTGTAAATAATGGGAACCTTATAACTACTATGAGGGGTAAAATTGGAAGATCCAAACAAAGGTGCACATGCTAATCACATGCCATTTTCCCCCATCATATTTAAATGCCAATAACTTTTTTATACGTGATTATTTTTCAAAAAAAATTACACCATAAAACTCAGCATTTTTTTTTATCTTTCCAACGAGTATACTATTAATATACTTTTCGAAAAAAATGAAATGAGTTTTATGGCGTTTTTCTGAACTATGTGTTTTTATGGCGTTTTTCTGAACTATGTGTTTTTATGGCGTTTTAACTAGGTATTTTCATGGCGTTTTTCTGAACTGAGTGTTTTATGGCGTTTTAAACTGAGTTTTTCATGGCGTTTTTTTGAACTGAGTGTTTTATGACGTTTTAACTGGGTATTTTCATGGCGTTTTTCTGAATTTGGTGTTTTTATGGCGTTTTATTTGAACACCCAGTTCATGTGTGTGGGTTTTTTGACAATATTACCCCTTAGTGTAATTTAGCATCAATACCACATGTCAACTCCAAAATCGTTCTCACCGTTCTCACACTTTTCACCGTTCTCTCTAAATCCTGACCCTATATATATAGGGTGAGGTTCGGCTACAAAGTCCATTTTTCCTACAAAGTGTACAAAGTCATAAAACACTGCAATTTCAGCCATAAAACACACTTAAAACCCACAAATAACATAGAGAAGATAACTAACACACAATATCCAAACCCTAACAGTCCTTAAATACTTCAAACACACCATCATATAACTATGAATATAAAACACAACATGATAATCAACATAAAACACACTAATGTTAGTCATTCGATAATCAAAGCCTTATCATCCAAAACACAACACAAAACCCACAAATATGGTGTTTTAGTAATCTCCACTGTGTTATTTGTGGATTTTGAGTGTGTTTTATTCTTGACATTATGATGTTTTATGACTTTTTACACTTTGTAGGAAAAATGAACTTTGTAGCCAACTCCCACCCTATATATATATAGGGCCGGGATTTGGAGAAAACGGTAGAAAGTGTGAGAACGGTGAGAACGCTTATGGATCGTCCGATTAAAACAATCTATGGACTAGATTGGCGCGGTGGCGTTTTCGTAAATAACATTAATTTTATTACGTGGACGCGCCTCATTAAGGGTAAAAGCGTCTTTACACCTCTATACCAAAACGTCATACTGATGAATAAAACGCCATTACGAACCAAAACACATCGCTATATAAACAAAAACATCCCAGACATAAAAACACACCCCCAAGAACCTGAAACGCCATATTTTCTACTATACACCATTCAACTTACAAAACACCAAAATCCCAAAAAAAAAAAAACAAACACAACTACTCAAAAAACGCCATATTTTCTACTATATACCATACATCTTAGAAAACGCCAAAACACTCAAACATCAAAAGATTCCAAAAAAATCGACAGTTCTTTCAGATACACTATTTCCTTAGTAAAATGCCAAAAATGCCAAATATCGTTTCTTGTATATTCAAATATTGTTCTACGCCAAAGTTTCGGATAATGCATTCTTCCCTGAGGTGCTGTGACTCAAATAACATTTTGCTGCATGAGATGGACAAATCATAAACAAAAAGATGCTGGGTCAGACTTATGTCATTTTCTGTGTTTTGTTCTTGATGAATATTTTAATGGCATGAAAAGACGAATGACACTAATGAGTTGTTTGAAGATACATATTCAAAAAAAAAAAAAACTCATGTCATTTTGTCTTTCCAAACGGCCACAAAAACACAAGCATGGCTAAGCCAAACCACCAGCGAACATGATTCAAAGAAGAAAGAGACTGATGACAGTGAAGATTTGGAAGATGAATTGTTTTTATTTTTATTTTTTTAATTTTCTTTTTCTGTTGTGTGCTATGTATTTTTCAAATTAGAATAAAAAAATACATTATATTAATAAAACGCCAAACAGTCATAATGCATATGAAACGACATAAATGGAGTAAAAACGCCAAAAACTCCCAAACTATAATGAAAGTAATTTGCGTAAGTATTAATTAATAAAAGCTAAAAATGAAAAAAAAAACGCCAAAAACTACTTAAACCCATTCAAAAACGCCAAACTTGGGAGATGGAAAGTCTATGACCCTAAAAACTCATAAAAAGCTGAACAAAAACAGTAAAAATGCACAGTAACTGAAAAGACGGCTACTTTATTAATATCATTTATTATAAATAAAATCTCGCCTAAACTACGCGCCAAAATCATCCTATGAAGAGAGACTTCTCTGCACAATCAACTGATCACAAAACCAGAAACAAACGCCAGATTTCCTAGAAACCATTCACTTTAAAAACGCAAAAAATAATAGTTAAAAAGGCCACAGATGCAGAACCACGATTCTGCTATATTGAGTATTGATCTTAATGAAGTTTCACTGAATGGATTCCTCTCTGAGTTGGGTATCTCTATAATCTTTTGCTGAATGAGATGGACAAATATTCAAGATAAAGAGACTGATGACACTGATATGACATCATGTCACTTTGTTCTTGATGGATATATTGATGGCATGAAGGGATCGATACATTAGAGCAGGCGTTGGTCTTCAACATGTCATCAAACAAGTATATATCCACCCAACATAAAGGATGCCACAAAAAATAAGCATCTTCTAAAGACGGTCGTTATGTAGAAGACGATCTACATAAGGTATTCAAAAACAGGTTCAAAACGCCAAAAATGTTAAAGTAGAAGAGGCTGATGACAGTGAAGATTTGAATGAGAAATTAGATTATAATTTTTAATTTTTTTTTCATTTTCTATTGTTTGTTATGTAATTCTCTGTTGTTTATCATCTAATTCTCTACTATTTTTAAAAAATTGAGTATAAAATGCCAAAAACTACAAACACTAAAACGCCTGATAGTTTGAAAAACTGTAAGAACGAATGCTAGCAAAATACGAGGTTGCTATATAAAACGCCAAAAACGCAAACAAAGTATTACTGGAAAAATCAACACTAATTGACAGATGAAAATTGAAAGAAACAGTAAAATAAAGAGACGGTATCATTATTGCCAAACATTATAGTTATATTAATGCCACTACATGGAAAATTGAAATTTATTTTTCTTTTCAAAACGCCATAATTGACTGTCACATTATAGGCCTGTATCCTAAATGGCAAAACACTTGATATAATAAAATCAAGAAAATTACTGATGTTTTTTTACATTAAACGCCTGCATCCTGATCTAAAAAACAATAAAAACGCCAAAACAATACTTAAAACGCCAAAATATTTACTATGATTCTGATCTAAAAACAATAAAAACGCCGCGTATTTATTAAACGCCAAAAAAATGGAAAGATGAAGTGACACGCGTTAAAAAAAAGAAATATGAAAGGACAAAAAAACCCCTCCGCCCTTCTCTAAGCGGCGTGACACATTTTGGGCCACGAAGCGCTCTCACCGTTCTCACACTTTTGAGCGTATTCTCCTGATCCCGGTTCTCTCTCTCTCTCTCTCTATATATATATAATAAAAAAACCAATATGTTTAAGCCATTTTTAAAGACACAAATTCTTAATGGCCCACTCAGAGCATTCACATCCTATCCATCATTTTTCACCCTATAATTACACTAAAAAAAATTACATTTTCTCTCTCTGTCTAATTAAATAATAGTTTTATAACTTTATCATTACATTTTCTCTCACCTCTACTCACAACCACTTTCAAAATATATTAAAAAAGAGTTAATTACTGTTTTCGTCCCTGTGGTTTGTCAAAAATCACTATTTGAGTCCATTAGTTTAAAAATTGCAATTTCAGTCCCTGTGGTTTCACTTTCGTAACCATTAGTTAGGTTACGAAAGTGAAACCACAGAGACTGAAATCGCAATTTTTAAACTAATGGACTGAAATAGTGATTTTTGACAAACCACAGGGACGAAAACAGTAATTAACTCATTAAAAAATTATAGAGGGTGAACAGTGTCCCCTAAAATGTACAGATGAACAGTAACATTTTCTCTCTCCTCCACTCACAACCACTTACAACCACTTTTTAAAATATAAAAGCATCTCTATCAGAATTTGATGGATAGGATGTGAATGACCTCAGTTTCAATACTTGAAATTAATCCATTTTAACATATTTTAATAGATTGACAATGATAGCTATTCAAAATGAAATATAAGAAAATATGGACTATAAAGACTTGATTGGGAGATTTGCTTTCAAAAACGTTAGGCGAGCCTCGCAACTCGCTTAAGTAAGTTGTATTATTGATTTTTCTATATATATGTGATGAGTTTATATTATAGGGTGGGGCCCACTAAAGTTTTGGGTCGGGTCGTCCCGTACGCCCCAATAGGGTACAACCCGTATCCTCTTATGTTAGCAGTCGAGCCCACTAGGGTTTTAAACTTTTAAGGCGGTGCAGCCCAACTCCAAAGAATATGACCCATACTCTTCTGATCCGTACGGCCCGTACTAAAGTCGATCCAACAATTCTTTTGAATTCTTTAGTTAAGCTTGTATTTTACATGGAAATCCATCGTTTTAACTATAAACCTGCAAAATACCAATTAACATATTTAATCAATTCAAAGTGAAATTTGCACTAAACCATTGTCTTTCAGACACATCAGGTACTTTTGTCCAAAATTTTCATAAATGATTTAGTGTGTCAAAATTGACGAAAATGTAATAGATTTTAAATTTTTAAAAATCCTTAATGCAATGTTTCAACTTTCTAATTTCTATAGGGTTTCATTTCTAGTATATTACTCATTAAAATGAGTAATCAATTTAGTTTTGTCTTATAGTTTATCATCCATAACATTCAGTCACAGTTAAGTATGATGAATATCAACATGTTTCTAGATGACTCTATGGCAATATTATCTAAGAGAAAAACATATAATCTGATAGAAAAACTAATCATAGGTCAACGACCCATGATTTATTTATTTAACAATTTAATACACCTAAATACCACTACCTAGACATATAATTTGTCAGGTGAGCACATTTTTCATATGGTCATGTTCCTTCATAGCTGATGCTCTACATTTCTTTGCTGTCGCTTGTGCCGGTGCTGCTGAATTGAGTTGCAGATTGTTGTTGTTGATCAAATTAATCATTTTTATTTTGATAGTTTTGACCATTAAAAACTAGCTTTCTGAATCCAGTTATTGTAAATCTCAATTAAAATAGCGCAAGAAGAATTATTTTTTTTTTAAACTAAAAATTTTTTTTTTTTTCAAAGAAGTAAGTGTCATGAGGTTTTAATGTTTTTCAAATTGTACAATACATTTCAGGACAGTTACAATTTTAACCTGCAAAAAACTCACAAATCAAATTCAACTACCATTAAATCGAAACGCCATCTTCACCATAGAATATGTTGAATCTTGATACACCACAAAGCCATTCCTTAAAACAAATTAGTGCCCTAACTATTTCCGCCCTCAACAAAGAATAGTACTGGTCCATCTGTTTCCTTCCCGTCTAAAACTTGGATTCCTGAACCACACTCGACACTGGAACTGTTTAAATATCATGCGCCATCTTTGATATACTTAACCTCATTTACTTCCATTGAAGAAGCACTATATATCTTAATATTTAAAAAGAGATTATAAATACGGGGATGAAATTCAATACAAATAGTTAACTAGAGAAAAGAAACGTTATTTGCGTACTACACTTATGTTTTTTGGGTTGTCTAAAGTTGTTGGGTTAACACTTCGTAACGTGCGTGGTGATTTAATGTTTTTACGTCTATCTTTTCTGTTCGATTTAACGGTTTCGACGCAACACGGGAGTCCCAAAAACTCGTACATATTAAAACACAACTTATTGCTGTACTACTCATAAAACCTTCCATTTTGAATTTAGTTACAATAATGTCTATCACTCTATCCTATGTTGTGACAAAATTACAGAAGATTTTGGTATACGTCGTCAACGTCTACTTTTTTTTTGCGTTTTGATTTTCAATACCGTGCCGCCGCAATGCATGGTGAATCTCACTACTTTAAAGAATTTAGACAATTGAATTACATAGATCATGTTCAGGCTGCTCCCGCACAAACCCGCGGCTTTAAAAACCTTTGTTGACATGCAGACTAGTAAGGAATAAGAATAGTGGTAGTAATCTACTGAGAACCAGGTTCATGCACGTATCATAACATAAAATCAACGGTATATTATCTAAGATTGTAATAGAAGTACGAATGTCTTTTTTTGTGTTTACAAATTGCAAAACTAATTACTTTCTTCATTATAGAAATCAACATGCAGAAAACAAAGGCTTAAACATCAATATAACACTGTACTTTCTGATGTGTTTTTATTTATCTTCACTGGGCATCCTGTTTTACAGCACCTCATCGTCTTGTTGTTGATAAATCGAAGCATCTTGGGATGATAATGACGGCGGGGTTCCTGGCGGGATCGAGGCGACACCGTTCTCACCGGCATACACACATAGAGCCTCTGCATCGCGAAGAACGGGATCAAGGTCGATTTGACCGCTTAATTCGTTGATGAACTTTAGAAGGGTGTCAAAGTCCATTTGCTCGCCCATTATTTTGGCCCGGTGTCTTTTAAGGATAGCGACGCATACGTATAGATGAAGATGCTCGCTAGGGTAGTGAGTCCATAAAACCTCCCATAACCTTAGCGTTGTCTCGTATTCAAACTCCCTGAGATAACATTACCGACATCAATTACCACAGAATCTTGGTCTTTCCAATAAGGATTCAAAATTAAGTTATTATTATAGAAGAATGTATACAGCATTGCATATTCCTCATTTCCCATGGTATTTTACAGGCATATAGACTTTCTTCAAGTATAATCAAATTTCTCTTTTGTGGGTCCCGACCCAATTCTTCTTGTTTATAGTAATAAGACGCACAACTTTGATCCGGAAACTGTAAATTGGGCACAGGATAAAGAATAAACATACCTTTTGAATTGAATAAGAATCCAGCGAAAACAGAAGAAAAAATTCAAGCAGTCATTTTGCTTGAAGTAATTATGTAACGGACTGTCGAGAAGTTCCACCAGCTGCCATATAAAACGAAAATATACATGTTAGAAGACAAGAACACGTTATATGAATCTAAAGTTCCCAAAAGACAGATACATAATAATTAATAATCCACATAAAAGTTAAGGACGTATGGGTATCATTGAAAAGTTCAATTGCTTTATCTAAAGTTGACAAAATGGTGGGTGACGTGGGTCGAGTAACAACTAACAAGCCAAAATGATAACCATTTAGTACGGGTATATGTCGGGTTTGACCAACCAACAAACATCATCTTATATATGAACTATACAAATAATCAAAGTGTTACGTATAGGCTTGTAAACGAACTAAACGTTCATGAACTGTTTGTGAATTTATTCGGCGGGAAGTTCGTTAATTTTATGAATGAATGAACATGAACAATGATAGAAATCGCATACGTATTAGTATATTGTAATAGTGTAAGGGGTATTAGTGTAATTACTTTTCTATAAATAAGGCATTAGTCATTAGTGAAGGATAAGGAGAGAAATTAGTAAGTTGTTAGGCTCATGCTTATCGCATTGAGAAGGGCATAGCCCTGGCCACTTCGGTGGATATTATTTTGTATCGTCTTCTTCGCTCTATCAATATAGTTACAGATTTGTTTTCATCATCTCTTTTAGATTCAATCTCTATCATTGGTCCGACCTGCCACTGCTCTACTACTGATCGATCTCATATTCAATCAGATCTATCTTCACTTTTGGGTTCCTTGTCACAATCGGATCTCAGAATTCTGTTCGTTTCAGATCTTCTGCCTTCCATCAGATCCAATTCGTTTCCGATTTCAATTTCTGCTGTGACATCATCAATTTCTGACTCCAATTTCTGAATTATCGGATTTCAGTTCCGATTTCTGAATCATCGTTTCCAGATTCAGTCTCCGATTTTAATTTCCGATTTCCTTGCAATCGCTGATTTCACATCTGTCCCTGTTCGATTTTACTTCCCTATCTGATCTAAATCCAATTTCTCATTTGTTTCTGTTCCTACAATGTGCGATTCAAGCATGGTGACTCATACGTCTATCTCTCCACCTCCATCTCTAATTGAGCAATTGGAGGCAATTGTCTCCAGATCTGAAAAACGCTTGCGTAATCATACTGATTCACGTTGTTTAGGCAGTACAGCAGATCCTTTGATCAGATCTCCGTCATCTCTCCCTAATTCTCCATCTCTATTAGCTCAACTGGAGGCGCTTGTTTACAGATCTGAAGAACGCCTGGGTAACTCGCTGCTGCACAATGGATGTGGCTCCAAATCTAGGTCGGATAGTGCTAATTGGGCCTTATCGACTGCTGAAACTGCGTTTGTCCATGGCTCCTCAACAACCAACTCGATGTCTGATACAGATCAATTAAAGGCGATAATATACCGATTTGAAGAAACTTCAGCCGACCATGGCTATTTGATGCTGAATAGTCATTCGAATTCCATTTTTTCAGGCTCTAATTCTACATCGGCGGCTCCAATTGCGCAATTTCAGTCTCCACGTGCACAAATTGTTGACGTCCGATCAAAATCTCATGAAATTGGAGTGATATCGGGCCGTTCTCAGGGAAATTTGGGCTTCAGGACTGTGGTATTGGGCTCAGATGCTGAATTGGGCCTTGGTATTTTCAATATTCGACTAGCCGACTTACCTCCTAAGTTGTTTGATCTGGATCCTGATCCAGAACCACCTGACCGTCATACACCTTCGCTTTCAGCTCCTATTCGGGTTCCTTCAAGTCAACTCTGGGTGGTGCACGGGCAGTGTCGGCCTCCCAAAGACTCAACTAAGGAGATCTCAGTTTGCCTTTTGAGCTCGTTATCGGATTCTAGTCTTGAGGACAAGACTGTTTTGAAGGGGGGAGTATTGATAGAAATCGCATACGTATTAGTATATTGTAATAGTGTAAGGGGTATTAGTGTAATTACTTTTCTATAAATAAGGCATTAGTCATTAGTGAAGGATAAGGAGAGAAATTAGTAAGTTGTTAGGCTCATGCTTATCGCATTGAGAAGGGCATAGCCCTGGCCACTTCGGTGGATATTATTTTGTATCGTCTTCTTCGTTCTATCAATATAGTTACAGATTTGTTTTCATCATCTCTTTTAGATTCAATCTCTATCAAACAAATATTTTTGTTCATTTAGATAAACGAACGGACATGAACACCCATTTTGTTTGTTCATTTATGTTCTTTTAAATTTTAATAAATACATAAGTAGCTATATTTATATAAGTACAAACATAATAAGGGCTTTCTAACTACTTATATAAATATAACTAATTAGTAAGTGAGGCGAGCTTTCTAGCAATAAAAATTGGCTTTTCAATGGAACTTATCGTAATTAATCACTAATTTATGTAAAAAAACTATTATATGTTCACTTGTGTTTGTTCGATTATGTTCATTGGTGCTCTCTTATGTTTTTTAAATTATGTCCATTTAAGTTTGTTTGTTTGTTTATGTTCGTTTGTCCGAGAATTGTTCGATTAGGTTTTAAATGAACGAACACGAACATGACCATCTTATCAATGAACAAACATGAACAAAACAATATTGTTCGATTATATGTTCGTGTTCGTGTTCGGTTGAAGTTAAATAAACGAACACGAACATGCCTCCATTCATGTTCATTCGATTCGTTTACTGGCCGAGTTAAATACTTAAATATCATTAGATAACCTATAACTCCACAAAAATAATTGAAATATATATAATACAACAAATTACGAGGCTTTATTCATTTTAATATGCTTTTAAGCGACTTTCAACCTGTTTAAATACACATACAGAAAAATAGGTTTAAATTTTCGCCTCAAAATCCATGTTTTAACCAATCAAAGCATGTGAAATGCAATGTGCATATATCAACAATCACACACAGAGAACGAAGTAGAGATATAGAGAGAGAAGACCTTAGAGAGTGCAAAAAGTTGAGAGTGCATGCCACTTTGATCACGATTGAAATTTGGTCCAAGCCGTTCCAATAGATAAACAAAGCACCAGAATGCTTCTGATTCATCTTTCATGATATATAATATCGGGGAGAGGAGATCACTCATGCCCTTTGAGAAGTATTTATACCCATTAGCAAAAACATTTAGTAACTTACTTTATATAGGAACAAAACATATACGGAATACAAGTCAATAAGATCAGTAGAATGTACATCTCATAAAAGGTAATAAAGAATAACTAGAACTGATTAAAATCAGTTTGCTTGTGTGCCAGGCTAGAGATGGCGACTTAGACCCATTTACTTATGAATGCGTCGATTCTGATTCTTATACTTAATTTTGTAAAAAAATGCCTGAAGGGAAATGGGAAGTGTAATTCTATATATACTTAAAATGCTATTTTGTCAACATCAACCATGGTAATGACATATTTAGTCCCTCAACTTTAATAGTAATATGTTTGGCCTCTCAACTTTTCTCAGTATCAACCAACTTTGGTCCCTCAACATTGGTAATGACATATTTAGCCCCTTAACTTTGGTAATGACATACTTAGCCCCTCAACTTTAATAATGACATGTTTAGCCCCTCAACTTTAATAATGACATGTTTACTTTAAGGTTTTTTTTTTCAATTTTCATTATTTACCCTTACACTTTATTATAGTTACAATTTAGACCTTTGCATATTTTTATCTATGTTCTGAACCCGCTGCGGGTGGTAACCCACTAGTTGTAATTTATAAAACCTCCAAAAGCATTTTAAGAAAAAAACTAGATAATATTGAAATAATATATAGCTTTTGTAATTATATTTGACACAATAAAAAGTTCATAATTTGGATTTTGGAACAGAAAGTGTTTCGGGTCAACCCAACCAGGCCCGTTCAGTTTAAACCTGTTTAGATCCTTTGCCCAGCCCGCCCAACAAGCCCATTTAACCACCTCTAGCGTCAGGCTATCAGCCATACAAGCGGTCATGCCCATGACAAAAATAACTAACAATGGTTGTGTGTTACCAGACAGTAACCAAGATCAAAGCTGTAGAATGAGTAAGTCAACAATATGTCATGCATGCGGCGTACATCAGGATTGTCATCACCCTCATAGAATGATAGTGACCTGTCGGTCCTTACCTTGAAAATATAAATAACCATTTAAGTATCATAGAAAAAAGAGGCATATTGTGAATAATTTGAAGTGGGTGTTTAATCTGTCTTACTACTCATACCACGTCTTTCTCGATAAGAACATTCCTTTCTCTGAATTTTGTAAACCTTTTTGCCTGCTCTACAGAAATGCTCTGCACAAGGAAATTATATATACTATAGATATGATAGTTTGTCACATCAACCAACTTTGGCCCTTCAACGCTGGCATTTACCAACTTTAGCCCCTCAACTTCAATAATGACATGTCTAGCCCCTTAACTAAAACATCAAAAAACTTTAACTCTCTCGATTTGCTTATTTTTATCTACGTTTCGAATCCGATGCGGAGCGCGGGTGGTAACCCACTAGTTGAAATATAAGGAATACAATTACTTTTTTTTGACATAACATAATGGCAGCAATTCCCGACACAACACAACCCAGATACACAAAAAATGGGTTAGGGTTTGGACTAAATGGTTTTGCATAGTAAACCATGCTAGCCCATTTAATAAACGGGTTGAGTTCAGGTCGCCCTGACCCGCTCGTTTCCAACCAGTCATCCTGTCTAAAGATTACAACTTAGAAACTAACTAAAAAATTACAACACTAGATGTATCTGTTTTGATCTTATATTACAGACCTGCCATTGGTTTTTGATAGTCTCGTATTCTGACTTCTTAGCTGACACAGCATACTCCCTCTCTGCATATGTAGAATCATATGAATAATATCCCAACAAAAATGGCCAAACCTGAAAACAATTATCATCAAAGGGTTAGTTCCACACTTCCACTTTCACCAGCCAAAACGAGGAAATCATAAAAGACCCGATAGTACCACAATACAAAATTACAAACCTCTTTACGCAAATTGTCCTCCACTCCCCCATAGAATACTCGCTTTCTCATAGCATCAGGATCAACAATACGACCTTCGGAATCCAAAAAGATTGACCACTGTATAAAAAGGTCTTAACAGTCAAAGACATGCATGTACACCCAATCACCCGTTTTTGAAGGTGTGTATGTGCTTGCAGAAGAAGGAATTCAATAAAACAGAAATAGCAATAAATGCAAATACTATTCAGCAAACAATATTTTATACATCACAAATATTAATAAACGAACAAAGAAAATTATTACCATAAATTTTTTCGTGAATATTCAATCATGATGGGTTATTTATCATTTCTTATAAAACGTACCAAAAAAGGTATGGCTTACCTCTTGATGTTCTAAAGGATTACTGAACTGAAAGCAGCAGTGCATGTTCATACACACATTATGTGTAGGATAACACGATGCTGCGGCAGAAGTGTAGCATGCAAATTTCTCGATTTCAAACCATCAACTTTTGATTTCTAGATATCTTAACAAAAAAAGACATTGAACAAGTTTTAAATTCTACTACATCTGGATCCTACATCTTGCATAATTTATCTAAATAGATGTGATAAAAAAAATCAACATGTAAAACATCTGCAATTTTTCACAAAAAAAATCAACTTTTAACCTTCATTGATAGGAGTTACTGCTTATTAGCAAACAACGAAGTACCCTTGCACGTTCAAAATAAACTAACGGGTAAATTACACTTTTCGTGGGTTCCAGTAGATAGCCTTTACCTTCAATAACTACAGCCACAGTCCTTGATTTTAAAAACATGTTGCCCTTTTCATCTTTTATACCCCAAACCCAGTTAGAAAATCAAGTTAGTTCCGATAACATGCTTCGCACGTAAGGGCATTTAAGACCATTCACCTACCATCTACCCCACCATATAAATACCCCCTTTTCTCCCACAAATCCCTCATTAAGGTTTATCCAAACCTGCAACTCTCTTCACAAAAATCCTCTATGTCGAATTCTTCTTGTATCTTTTCTGCTTCTGGTGATGCTGGTACTTCAATAATAGGGTCACGATTGTGATCTTCATATTCGTGGTGCAGATAGTGATCAGCTGGAGGCAGAGTTAGGGTGTGCTGATTAGTATGGCTTTGACTTTGACCATGTGATTTATTTGCAGTCACGATTCTTTTCTCCTCTGGTGCTCGCAGTGCAAGCCGAGAACTGCAGTACGAATCTTTATTAGTGACAAGAGAGATTATGAAATTATTATGCTGGATTAAAAGAAATGTTGGTTAAACCTTGCAAATGCACTTGCAAAATCCCTGATCAGGACACCCATAAAAACGGCGACCTAGGTTCCTATCTGTCCAAGAGGTGAAGATAACAGCTTCTTTTCCACAATCGCATAACACTATCTTCGTGTTTACGAGCAGTATCTTTAAGGTCGGAACCCTAGTTTTGGTAGACGAGGGAGAGAGTTGCAGGTTTGGATAAAGCTAACGAGAGATTTGGGGGGAGAAAAGGGGGTATTTATATTATGGGGTAGTTGGTAGGTGAATGGTCTTAATTGTCCAGTGATCAGAATTAACTTAATTTTTAAACTGGGTTTGAGGTAAAGGATGAAACGTACAACATGTTTTTAAAATAAAGGATTGTGACTGTAGTTATTAACGTTAAAGGCTATCCATTACAACTCACAACAAACATAAAGGACGAAAAGTGTAATTTACCCTAAACTAACACTATTCTTGTTGATTACAATTGTGGTGTGAAAAATCCAAAAATGACAGCTTTAGTATCATTACTAACACAAAAGCCCCTTAGATGGGTTCAACATGCCGTTAATGTTTATACTTGATAAAGTAATAACTTTGATTATACTCGATTTCTTCTGGTCCAGACTTCACTTGGGCCAACAGGGTAAACTTAAAACCTCGCTAAAAGCATCAAATGATAAAAGAAATTGAAACGTTAATGGCCCAATAAATATATAAAGTAATAATTTTTCAATCCATCGATCAACAATACATGTATAGTAATCATTCCCTAGATTCAAATAATACTTTTAATTTAGTAATTTTCTTTAGTATATACTCCCTCCGTCCCATTAAATGTGTCTTATTTTGAATTTTCAAAGTCTTTATTTATAAACTTTGACTTTAATTATATATATTTTTGTGTTATATATAATTTGATGAAAATTAACCCTATAAAAATACTTGTAAAACACACTCAAATCATATAACTTTCATCAAGTATTATCTAATACAAACAAAATTATTTAAGGTCAAAGTTTACAAATAAAGACTTTGAAAATTCAAAATATGACACTTTTAATGGGACGGGGGTAGTATTTAATATATAGAAAAGCTATCTAATATAATAAATATTTCTTGGGTTTTGCTAACAATAACCTTCTATTTTTCTTAAAAATATAGTTAAAATAAAAGTTACCAAAAGTCTCAACCAAATCCACTATTCTACTCCAGCTCAATTACAGAATTCCTTCTAGTAAAATAAAATTTATGACAAATAAATTAAAGGAGTTAACATTTTATTGATTGAAAAATGAATAACTTATCCAATTACCGGTTATGGTCTACTGTAAGCATTACTTTATCAAGCTTTATTGTACCATAAAAGTGTTCCACATGCTAATATACTCTTGATATATTGTATATACTCTTAAATGGTATGGTTGGTGGGGTTTCTTGCCGGCCATGCCACCTCCTTAACTTTCTGGGTTTTACACATTTAATCCTTTCAATTTTTTAAAGGTTTGTAAAATGTTACCTTGACCCCTCATGTTTCAAAAGTATTTGGTTTAACCCCTGTACAATTTTACTTCAAAAAATTAATTTCTTATGTTATTATTTTTATGTACTTATTATCGGGTATAAAATTGAATTCGTCTACGTTTTGACATAAATTTTATTCCAGAACGAACCAGGTCATATACATTACGTTTCCGTGTTTATTTTTATGTACATTTGAGGTTGTCTACGTTTCGACGTAAATTTTGTTTGGAAACGAGTCGAGTCAAATATAACAGGTCTTCATTCGACCATAAAAACTTGAGTTACTATATGTTTCGTTGTAAATTTAGTTCATTTCGTCAGACTGATTGTAGTCTATACTTTATCTCAACGCATACGGCCCCACAACGATGTGCGGCTAGTAAAGAATTACTATTACTACTTCATATATTTATTATGACCATAGTTGTTAATGGCGAATAGTGACAAATAACGATAGGTACCTATATGCTACATAGCGAATAACGATAAATAGCAGGCGCCATTTTATAAATACCGATACACTAGAAAAAAATTATATGTATATTATATCAAAATACCCTGGTATATACGCTATTTTACATGTATAGTTAACAAAAACTTAAAATCCAGCTATTTTATAGCTATATTTAATCGCTATTTATATTTAAAAAAATAAAAAGTAACTAAAATCCCGATATTTATGGCTACGTACCCTATAGCGCGTAGGTCCGTAACGAGCGTCGAAACCTAGGACGTCATAAATATATAATATTTATATTTTTAGTCGAAATCGTCCGTGACGCGATTAGGTCCGTAACACGCGTATGTTATATTTTTTAAAAATTAATTAAAAATTGTTATATTTTGTAAAAAATTGATTAAAAATTTGTTTAATCATGCAGATATGGATGCCGTTATTGGTAGAGGGAAAGGCCGGGGTGCTGGTCGTGGAGGTGTCGGCTGTGGTGCGGGAGGTGGCGATGGAGGTGGCGGACTTGGGCGTGGACGTCGCAGAGGTGGACGAGCGGCGGGGGCGAGTGTTGGGTGTCGAATCCAGCAAATAAAATAATAATAAAACTACTAGTATGAGTGGAAGTAGAGTTCGTGTCCACAGGGATACAGATTAACGAATTATGTCAAAACGTTTTAAACACAGATACGGTTGTTTGGAAAGGGGGGTTTTTAATTTAACTAAAATGTAAAAACAATTTATAATTTTTAGATTAAAAAGAAAAGCTAATTAAAGTGGTTGGAAAATTCAGATGTTAAAACTAATTTCAACACCAGGGCAATTTCTTGATTTGGTTCAACTTACGATCATTAACGGTCACGGTGCAATGATCCTTTTTAAATAATAGTTTGTATCGACACTAGACGTCATGCAGTTCGGACCTCCACTCTATTTAATGTCTAACCAAACGCCGTTCGTTGATTAGAGCCAACCCGCTACTCTAAGCTCACGCCGTTCGGATCTCAGCGTGCGGGTTGCGGGATAGAAGTATCAATTACAATCAAACACTCACGCCGTTCGGAGTGCCTAATTATATTGTATGATTCTATAATAATTTTGGGCTCATAGACAAACTCAAAATATTATTTGTTCCTTGTATCAAAAATTAAAACTTTATTAGGGTTCTAAAAATTGATTGAACTTTATTAGAAAAATTAATAAGTTGATCAGGTTTATTAACAATCTAATATTTTCCGGATCGAATCCGTATAAAAACAAGAATCATATAAACAAACCACTAAAATAGATTGAATCAAACGTAACCGTTTCACATTAGTTTATGAACCAAATCAAAGAAAATAAACCCCGATGTTGAAACTATAAAAGACTAGCCAGACATAGTTGCTAGTTCAAACAATACAAATAGGAAACAAAACATCCAAAACTAAAACTTACGAAAAACAAATTGTTCTAGAAAAAATCACCAAAGAGAAAATGCCACTTTTTCCTTTTGATTTCGAATTGCAGCAGCCGTCCCCGAGATTGATCCCCCAATCATAATTTTCGTCCCCTTTTGTTGATGATGATCTTTTTATCTCTTTTCTTTTTTTTCAATTTCTACGATTTCAAATAAATCTTATCATTGGGCTTCTTAAATTTTGTCCACTTGATTAAATATGAGCC
Organism: Helianthus tuberosus; assembly: GCA_030545235.1. Taxonomy (NCBI): domain Eukaryota; kingdom Viridiplantae; phylum Streptophyta; class Magnoliopsida; order Asterales; family Asteraceae; genus Helianthus; species Helianthus tuberosus. Next base: position 26,595 of record JARYGA010002828.1, read on the forward strand.
CATATAATAATTTTTGCAATTACTTTAATCTGGCCCATGTACTAATATCAAAATTTCATGATCCCTTCAGCTCGTTTTCATTCTCGTCTTGAGACATTTGCCTTCAAAAAATCCTTCCAACTTCTATGTCGTCCTTAGCTCGCACCTACAATATCAATCAAAGTAGATTCCATTCCACAAAAACAAGCGTTTCGCAAAATAACGAGGTATGACTACGAAATATGCATGATATGTAGTGAATTTTAACATAAATATGTTATAAAAACGTGCCTAAAAATGCAACTAACAAATCTCCCCAAGCTTAAACCTTTCCTTGTCCTCAAGGAAGTCAAGAATAAGAATAAACCGAGAAATAAACACGAAAAATAATATAAATATGCATGCTTACTATTATTAGTTTCTCAACCCGCATCTTTTATTCCGGAAAACAAACTTGTAATGAGATCACATCCAACATTGCCAACTCTTGTTACATTCATTCGAACCCGGGAAATACTAACACGTGTAACCGCGATTGTTGACATTTTGTGTCCCTTTAAACTCAAACCCGCTTAATCACAACCAAATGCTTTCTGCTTAATAATATACATAATTACCGTCATGGTTCAATCGTTCCCACGCCCGATACCTATGGCAACATCTACCCAACCTCATGACTTTTTGAAGATATCCAAAACCACACTTGATGCGACCATGCACCCAAATCATGACACAATAGTTATTATTTTTTTCCGTTTTTTAAGGGGTCGGGACTTTTATCCCTAATTTGCTCAAATATATATTTTTTTTATTTCGATTTCGATTTTTTTTTCAAATTTTTGGCATACATTGTGCTCTTTTACCCCTTCTTTTTTCTCTTTTTTTTTCTTTTTTTTAACTATAATAACCTATGAGGTCAATTTTTCACCTCTTTATTTTTTTTCAATGAAATTACAGAGGTGTCATGATATGGGGAACATGGTGTGTGATAGAGGATATGCAACTCAACCGATTTTTGGTCGGGATCAATTTTTTGACCACAAGCATCAAGATGGGAAACTAAACACATATATTTGATTTTGCATACAACATTGGCGTTCCTAAGCTAGGGCCGAGCCTATCAACACATCCCAAATTATCTATGTTTTCTTCCCCAAAGTTACCATTTCACGCATAAGCTTTGACATGCCAGAAATCATATCATTTCTCATTTTTTACAAATCATTTTCAGCCGAACAGAAACAGTTTTTTTTGGATGTTTTTAATGCACATATATACACCCTAAATGCAATGAACATAAAAATGCAACTATATGCGACTATTTATGCATGCTAAAATGAGAATACGGACATTACCTCTAATCTCAACCTCCCCAAGCTTAAGATTTAGCATCGTCCTCGAGGCTCGGAGATGAGGGTGTAAGGAATCTACTAAGGGGCTGTTTGGTAGCCTCTGAATGATCATTAAGAGGCTACCTCTTAATGGAACCATTAAGAATTTTACCAATGAGAAGGTAGAAGAATGTGACATGTGATGATTTACCATTCAGAGGTTACCTCTTAACCATTCAGACTTGAGGTTACCTCTTATTCATTCAGAGGTTTTAAACCATTAAGAGGTAGCATCTGAATGGTCATTAAGAGGCTACCAAACAGCCCCTAAGGCGGTTGCGGTTGTTCTGTTTGTTTCGTTTCACTCATATTTCCACAACGGTTGGTTTATCAACAATCATCAAGGGCATCACCATTGAAACTGATTTCCTCTAAATGGAGTAACATACCTTACGAATATTGCCTCAAACCCATGATACGCACCACAAATTCAATAAACCCAAGATAAAACACAACGGTTCAAACAAAAGCAACAAACCACCAATTTGGATGCAAAACAAAACCAATTCAGTAAAATGTATTTCATTGAAACGAACTTTTGCAAACCAAATTTCAATTCTAACAACTCTTTCCATGGTAAATAGTAATTCATTTAAGTTCAGTTTAAAGCAAAGTGTGCGGGGTTGTTCAATTCAAGTAACTGGGTTTGAATCAGTAGCAGGTCTCAATTGAGGATGTTAAGAAAAGTGGTTCGGGTGCCGTCACGGGAGTGAGGCGACGGGTGTTTCGGAGCGATACGAGACACTACAGAGGAGAGATTAGAACATACCTGATGTTGTTCCTGATCGGAGCCGGAGTGCGAATGGGGTGGGCGACGGAGATGGGGGTCTGTGTGCGACGGAGGGGGTGTCCGATGTGGTGAAGGCGGTGGGCACGGCCGGTTCCGGTGCGGATGAGATGTAGTATTGCAGAGGGTGTGTCGATGAGGGAATTGTGGAGATGGGGCTACTAGTTAGGGTTAAAGGGGAAAGAAGGTTGAGAAGGGATGAAGGTCTGGTGCATGTTTGGCTAAGCTTTTTGAAACAACTTATTGACTTATTGGCTTTTTGAAAAGTCATAAGTTCCAAAATGATGTTTGGCAATGAGGGTGTGTGTGAGGGGAAAAAGCTAATAAGTCAATAAGTCACTCTATCCTGACTTTTCCAAAAAGCCAATAAGTCAATAAGTTGTTTCAAAAAGCTTAGCCAAACATGTAGGATGTTTGGATTAGAGGAGTTTGCTCTATCTATCTATCTATTTTTATTATTTTACAGCTTGAAACCACCTCAATACCCTTTATTCACAGAAGGTTCACCCGGCCGGGTGGGAGTTTGACACGCCCGTGTCAAGGGTCTGAATAAATTTAATAAATTTTAACACGGCCGGGTTAAGGTTCTGAATGTAAAAACCCACTTTCACACGGCCGGGACATTTTTTTTTAAATATCCAACGCGGTCGGATTAAACTTTTGACTAAAAAACTTTTTTTTTGTTTTTATATTTTTTTGTGTTTTTTATGGAATTAAATAAAAAAAAACAATACGAAATCACGGGTTGCCTACCGCGAAGCGCCTTTCTTTCTCGTCTTTGGCTAGACTTGGACCTCATTTCGTTAATCTGGTGCTTGCTCAATACACGGAAAAAGCTTTTGGATAATACTTGGTGATTTAAATTTTGGTGCTTTGTACTTTGCTTTCTTCCGTTTGTCCATGAGGGTCATAACATCCAGTAGATTCTCCCCAAGCTTAAGCTTTTCAGGAAGTTCCTTTAATGCAGCTTCGTCAATGATTCTGTTTAATACTAATGCTTGAACATCATGGTTAGACAACTCAAAACATTCATTAGTTAGTGGTTCAATGGCATCTATATAATTCAAAGACGAGACATCACTCGGATAACGCATCACATCATCTATATTGAAATTGATGACCTCCCCATCAAATTCCATAGAAAGGGTGCCGCTATAAACATCGATTTTTGTCCTTGCGGTTTTTAAAAATGGTCTCCCTAATAATATGGAACTTGAATTTGGGGCTTCATCACCCTGCATGTCTAGCACATAAAAATCAGCTGGAAGGACAAATTCATTCACTTGAACCAATACATCTTCTAATACACCTTTTGGGTGTACGATGGATCGATCGGCCAATTGAATGACTACCCCGGTCCTTTTTAACGGTCCTACATTAAGTGTTTTAAAGATCGAGTATGGTAGGACGTTAATAGAGGCCCCAAGGTCCAACATAGCTCTAGGCACCGTGATATTCCCCAATTTACAAGGAACGGTGAAAACACCTGGATCCTTGCACTTTGGAGGTAGTCTCTTTTGTAGTACTGCTGAAACATTCTCACTTACCTTTACCGTTTCATTACCTTTTAGCTTCTTTTTTTATGTACAAAGTTCTTTGAGGAACTTCGCATATCGTGGGACTTGTTTTATAGCGTCAAGGAGTGGAATATTTACCTCTACCTTCCTGAATGTCTCCATGAATTCTTGCTCTTCCCTTTCCCTCTTTGTGCTTCGTAGCCTTGATGGGAATGGAGCTATCGGAGTAAATTTCACTTCCAACCGGTTCTTGTACTTTCATCTTATCTTGGTCCTTTTTCTCAACAACAATTTCCTCTTCATCTTGCATACTCGGACCGTCATAGCTCTTTCCACTCCTCAAGGTAATGGCACTCACGTTGTGCTTTGGGTTATTCTCGGTTTGTGCAGGCAATTTACCTTGAGACTCTAATTTACTCACCGAGCTAGCAAGTTGAGCCATTTGTTGTTCCAAATTCTTTATGCTAGCTTTTGTCTCCTGTTGGAACGTATGCGTGCTGGTTGCCAAACTTTTCACAATATCTTCCAAAGACTTTCCCGAGCTACCCGCTTGTTGTTGGGCGGATTGCTGTTGTCGGGGCAGAAAGTCTTGTGGTTGTTGACTACCTTGGAAGGTTGGGTGTTGTTGATATTGTTGAGGCCTTTGTTGGAAGTTCATATTGTGAGGGTGTCCCCAATTTTGATTGCCTCGGGGTTGTTCACATTGTCTTGAATTTTGCCCTGGATAACCCCCAAGTGCTTGTGCTTGTTCAACATCATCTTGCAGTGTGGGACACATATTAGTGGGGTGTCCAAATTGTAGACAAATTCCACAAGCTCGGGCTTGTGGCTCAGCACTCTTGTCCTTAATAAGTTGCATGACTGCTTTGGTCATCTCAGCGAGTTGAGTTTCAATGTGAGGAGTCCTCACTTCCTTGACTGCTCGTGGCACATCGGTGTACCACTCATCTTCTTGTGTCGAGTGCTTGGTGTCTTCAGCTGTGGAGGTAATCAAAGCTCTAATTTGAGTAGGTGTTTTATCGAGTAGAGCTCCTCCACTTGAGGCATTAATCAAACGCCTCTCCAATGGTGACAACCCTTCACAAAAGTATTGAAGGAGTTGGTGATCCGTTATGCCATGTTGTGGGCAACGAGCACACAACTTTTTAAATCTTTCCCAATAAGTGTGTAAGGCTTCTCTTTTTAGTTGCTTGATTCCGATGATCTCCTTGCGCAGGATTGAAGCTTTGACTTCTGGGAAGTATTTGTCTAGAAACAGCTTTGCAAGTTCATTCCAAGTAGTTACTGACCCCGGTGGTAGGTAATATAGCCATTCTTTTGCTGAGTCTTGGAGAGCAAAGGGGAATGCCCTTAGCTTGATTTGGTCTTCAGTGACGTTATGTGGCTTCATACCGGAGCACACAACGTGGAACTCGTTGAGGAACTTGTGTGGGTTTTCATTCTCTAGGCCTCGGAAGAGGGGTAATAGATGAATGAGTCCGGATTTCAGCTCAAAGTTTTCCACAGTAGGGTAGTTAATGCAAAGTGGTTGTTGTGGGACATCACGAGTTGCCCACTGTCTAAGGGTTTGTTCAGCTGCCATTGTAACTGCAGGAATTTGCGGTTTAGGTGAGTTTGGTTCTTGGTGGGTATGGGTAGGTGAGTGTGGTGGAGTGATGGGTGTTTCTTGATGGGATTGTGATTCTGTTTCGGTTTCAGATTCACTTGACAAGAGTACGTCTTGCCAAATGTTGGTGACCGGATGTGAAGATATAGCGGTTGAGGATCTTGCTAACTTCTTTAATTGTTTTGCTTGCTTCCTTAATCTCTTTGTTGCTTTCTCGATCTCCGGGTCAATCTCGAGTGGTGTACCTGTACGCAAAGGTCTTGGCATAAAACGGTTAAATTTGCGGTATCCCCGGCAACGGCGCCAATTTGTTGGGTGTCGAATCCAGCAAATAAAATAATAATAAAACTACTAGTATGAGTGGAAGTAGAGTTCGTGTCCACAGTGATACAAATTAACGAATTATGCCAAAACGTTTTAAACACAGATACGTCAACCTATGGCTTGAAGGGCTTTGCCCTAAAGAGTTGGCAGAGTTTGTGGCCTCAGCCCCCTCACCCCCTTATTGAAACCTGATAATGGTATTAGGCCTATCGCAGTGGGTGGCATCTGGCGTAGGTTGGTCTCTAAGGTGGCTATGAAGAAGGTTGGGAAGGACATGGCCCAGTATTTGGGGGATTTTCAATTTGGGGTTGGTACACCAAATGGGGCGGAGGCGGTGTTTCATAGTGTGAACAGGTTTCTTAACTCCTTTCATGAAGATGGGTCCATGGCCTTACTTAAGGTAGACTTCACCAATGCTTTCAACATGGTTGACTGCTCAGCGTTCCTCCAGCAGGTCCACCAACGTTGCCCATCTATCTATCGGTGGGTCCAGTTTCTGTACGCCCAACCCGCTCGGTTGTATGTTGGCAGCGAGTGTATCAGGGCCACCACTGGAGTGCAACAGGGAGATCCCTTGGGGCCCCTCCTCTTTGCCCTAGCCTTACATCCCCTTATTCTCCGTGTACAGGAGCACTGTAACCTCCCCTTTCATGCTTGGTATTTGGATGATGGTACGATCATAGGTAATGCAATGGAAGTTGCTAAAGCCTTGGACATCATCAACACGGAGGGACCATCCATAGGGCTCCATCTCAATATTAAGAAAACAGAAGTGTACTGGCCATCTTGTGACGGTCTCAAGGTGCAGGACGGCCTTTTCCCGAGAGGGATAGGTAGACCTGTGAGGGGGGTTAAGCTCCTTGGGGGGGCGGTTAGCCGAGACTCTGCTTTTATTGGGGAATTAGCAGAGCGGCGGGCATCGACATCGGTTGACCTTATGAAACTCTTGCCCTGCTTACAGGACCCCCAGTGCGAGCTTCTTCTTTTAAGGTAGCTAAGTTACTGTTTGGGCTGCGGACCTGCCAACCTCACATGATGGCAAATGCGGTATCCTGTTTTGACGATGGTCTCCGAAAGGCTATTGAAGACATTGTTGTTTGCGGGGGGGCCTACTTTGGTGAACTTCAGTGGCGTTTGGCATCTTTGCCGATGCGCTTGGGTGGTTTGGGCCTCCTCTCAGCTCGGGATGTTGGAGTTTATGCTTTTGTGGCGTCTAGAGCTCAATCGTGTTTATTGCAAGACCACATCCTTCGGAACAGTGGGGTTGATAAGCTTGACGTAGACTATCAACAGGCCCTCGAGTATTTAAGTGTCTCTCTTCCAGACTTTGACATTGGCGGTTTCTCTAATATGGACACCGCCCCCCCAAAGCCACAAAAACTTTGGCGAATGCTCTATTTGAGAAAATCGCTCGGAATCTGGGAGAAACACTTGATCTGTCTCCACGCCAGAAGGCGGTGATTGAGTGCTTGAGAGGCCCCCATGCGCAAGACTTTTTGACTGTTATCCCGATCGAGGGGCTGGGGCAATGCATGTCGGTTGTTGAGTACAGGGCTATCCTAAAATACCGGCTGATGATCCCTATGTATCCAGAAGACGAAACCTGCCCAATCTGCCGTAAAGCCTGCATGGATAAATACGGGGAGCATGCTGTTCATTGCAAGGAGCTCCCTGGTTTCAAATACCGGCATGACTGGGTGAGGGATGTTTTGGGGGACATCTTGAGGATAGCGGGGATTTCTGCCAAGAAGGAGGCCCCTGTGAATTTCCTTACAGACCCCATGGAAGGGAGATCTACATTGAGACCAGCGGACCTGCTCGTCTTTGGCTGGGCGGGAGGGAAACATGCTTGTGTAGATCTCACAGGAGTCTCTCCCTTAGCTGGTTTAAGGGAAAATGGGTTTGTAGCAGGACAAGCGGTAAAGAAAGCAGAATCTAAAAAGGTGGACAAACACGCTAAAGCATGTGCTGATAACCAACATGCATTTGTCCCCTTCGCCTTCGACACATTTGGATCCCTGGCTCCAGAAGCTATCCGTTTGCTGACTAGGGTCCAACAGGTTGTCCACAGCAGGGGCTCATCAACAGGGGGGCAGGGGTTTGTTTTTAATAGGCTAGGATTTGCTATCCAGAAAGGGGTAGCGGCGCAGCTTGTTGCTCGCTTACCTGCGATATTGATGTAAAGTGCATTTTGTCGTTAGTAATGAAGATGGATTTTACAAAAAAAAATGTAAAAACAATTTATAATTTTTAGATTAAAAAGAAAAGCTAATTAAAGTGGTTGGAAAATTCAGATGTTAAAAACTAATTTCAACACCAGGGCAATTTCTTGATTGGGTTCGACTTACGATCATTAACGGTCACGGTGCAATGATCATTTTTAAATAATAGTTTGTATCGACACTAGACGTCACGCAGTTCGGACCTCCACTCTATTTAATGTCTAACCAAACGCCGTTCGTTGATTAGAGCCAACCCGCTACTCTAAGCTCACGCCGTTCGTAGTGCCTAATTATATTGTATGATTCTATAATAATTTTGGGCTCATAGACAAACTCAAAATATTATTTGTTCCTTGTATCAAAAATTAAAACTTTATTAGGGTTCTAAAAATTGATTGAACTTTATTAGAAAAATTAATAAGTTGATCAGGTTTATTAACAATCTAATATTTTCCGGATCGAATCCGTATAAAAACAAGAATCATATAAACAAACCACTAAAATAAATTGAATCAAACGTAACCGTTTCACATTAGTTTATGAACCAAATTAAAGAAAATAAACCCCGATGTTAAAACTATAAAAGACTAGCCAGACATAGTTGCTAGTTCAAACAATACAAATAGGAAACAAAATATCCAAAACTTAAACTTACGAAAAACAAATTGTTCTAGAAAAAATCACCAAAGAGAAAATGCCACTTTTTCCTTTTGATTTCGAATTGCAGCAGTCGTCCCCGAGATTGATCCCCCAATCATAATTTTCGTCCCCTTTTGTTGATGATGATCTTTTTATCTCTTTTCTTTTTTTTTCAATTTCTACGATTTCAAATAAATCTTATCATTGGGCTTCTTAAATTTTGTCCTCTTGATTAAATATGAGCCCATATAATAATTTTTGCAATTACTTTAATCTGGCCCATGTACTAATATCAAAATTTCATGATCCCTTCAGCTCGTTTTCATTCTCGTCTTGAGACATTTGCCTTCAAAAAATCCTTCCAACTTCTATGTCGTCCTTAGCTCGCACCTACAATATCAACCAAAATACAACCAAAGTAGATTCCATTCCACAAAAACAAGCGTTTCGCAAAATAACGAGGTATGACTACGAAATAGGCATGATATGTAGTGAATTTTAACATAAATATGCTATAAAAACGTGCCTAAAAATGCAACTAACAGCGAGGGCGGCGGTGGCCGGTGGGCGTGGACGTGGGTGTGGCGGTGGCCCAGACGTGGATCCATTGCTAGATAATCCTTATCTAGCGTTCGAGGAGAGGAGGAAGGCTTTTCACAGATGTGAAAAGTTGGGGCGTTTGCAGATCGGCGGCCACGTCGCCCTCGATTGGGGAGCTCTTGAGGAGGTTGACGAGGCGGCGAGAGCCCGAGGGTTCATCGGACACGATACTCCATGGGAGAGGTATACTATTTGTTAATGTGTTTTTCTTTGTTTTATGTACGACATGCATACTAACCACACTGTGTGACAGGTTGTTCGATATTGCATACACGCCGTCGTGCAGGGTCATGGATGTACGGGGGGCGTACATCACATGTATCGCCGTCTCGTTGGGTCTTGTTCCTCAGCAGGACCAGTATTCGGCGAAGGGAGGCGTGGTGGAGCTGGTCAGGTTGACCCGTCAGACCCTTATCGGCATGCACGTGACGCGTGACTTCCCTGGGCTCGGGCTGCGATTTATAGGGCGCGGCGGGCAGCTTTTCGTCCCCACCGCTCTCACAGTCGAGTTACTAGACCTGGCTCCAGAGCCAACACAGGGTCGGTCAGCCGGCATATGGTGATGTCGTAGAGGACGACGACGACTCCTCCAAGGACGACGATGGTGACTACGCTCACCCACCATTTACGCCACCATTTCTGATAAGTGGTCCACTACCGGAGCCGTAGCCACATGGGGTGCCTCAGTACCCCCAGCACGTACTTGACGACCAGCTCCATCCAGCTGTGGCAAGTGCGTTAAAGCGGTTGGAGGCACAGCTGCAGGCGCGGATGGACGCCGCTCACTGCCGTACTGAGCGTCTTCTCATGCAGACGATCCAGGGCGATATACAGGTGGCTATCGCGTGTGGTGATACACCATTGCCGATACCGTCATTATCGCCTGGCCTTGGAGAGGATGCAGATCAGGGGGCGGTGTTAGGATTTGAGTTTCTTTTTTATTGTGTTTTTGTTTAAGAAATGATGAAGATGAACAAGTAATGCAGCGGAATATAAATGGAAATAAACTTTGCACACAATCAAATAGGAGAAATGCTTTCAACACACATGTTTGAACATTGAACCGAATGCTTAAATTTATTCTAAACACCGATTACAATTTTGCATGCATGTAACAAACTCCCCCTCAGCCTGAGCTCACAGTGTTTGTTCGTATAGGAAGAAAAGTGATGAAGAGCTAATAGAATAGTATAGGGTACTGTTCTATTTATAGGCACGCTCAAACCACTATGGCATCTTTGCTGACGTCACCATGAAAGTGACATCTAACCTCCTAACAAACTCTAACAACTGATCTAATACAAAGACTGCTATGCTATCTACTGATTACAATACATTACATAAGAAAGACTAAACTACTGCTTTATCCTTCCACTGTTGTGACTCCAGCAGTACTTGATATCTTCAGCAGTGCTTGACCCATAGCAGTAGATTGATCAACAGGGCTTTAGTCTACATCAGTCTTTAACTTGATCAACAGTTGTAAGTCAGCAGAAGTTGTAAAGGATCAGTGGATGGAGGTCATCAGTTGATAGAATCACTTTCAAGGGGAGAGACTTGTATACATCCACTGCTTATTCTGGATCCACTACTCTGATCCGGTTTTGGCTTTAATCAACTCATCCTTTGATAGGGTTCAATCCCAACAATCTCCCCCTGGAACAGATGATGCCAAAACCCTTCATTATTGTAGATCTTTATTGCCTCATCAGCAGTTCCCTTATCTGACCTTTAAGTTGTAACTCAAAGTCTAGGGCATCTGTATTATCTTCATCCCTGTAAAGTCGAAGATCAAGGAGATCCTGCAGATCTTCAACACTCAGGCCTAGTGCTTGTTCCCTTGATATTTTCTTCACTTCTCCACTAGATTTGATCAGAGTCAATACGTGGGACTGTTTGTCAGTTTTCCACTTTAGTATTTTTGAATCCAGTGGGTTTCTTGGGAGATCTTTATTTGAAGAGGAATTTGGAGATGATGGCCTGGTGATGACTGACTGAGCAGTGCTTTGAGCTTTAGCAAGTTCAGGAATATCAGCCATCATTTGTTTGAGAACCATTTTTAAAACTTCATCACCTGCTGCTTGATCCTCTGGTGTATCTGCATCCATCTGCTTTTGTCTTCTTCTTTGATAAAGAATGGCAGCATGTGGAGCAGTGGATTTCCTGACTTGCAGCTTTGGTGGTCTTGTTGAAACCTCTGCTTCAGGATAGTCAGGTTTTTGTGGGACATTTGGATTTTTCTTTCTAAGTTCTTCCAACTTTTTGTAGCTGGCCCTGACTTTGTCTTCTTTCCACCTTGTCACCTGATTTCTTGACCCAAAATCAGCAGTGATAAGTTCCTCTTTCATTCTCTTCAGCTCTAGCACCTTATCAGGTACATTCTTTTGGATGGTTCAGTGGTGGTGATTTGGGTGGTGGTTATTGTAGTGGATGGTGGCTGACTAACAGTTGTTGAAACAACTGATGTTTCAACCACTGTTGTCATTACAACTGATGATGTGTCATCAGTTGTCTTCTGCTTTTTGGCAGGAGGTGATGGTGGTGATGAGATTGTTTTTGGTGGTGATGGTATTTGTGATGATGGTGGTAAGGCAGTGGTTGTGGTGTGTGTTGAAATGGTGGCAGTTGTTTGGCTAGCAGTTGTTGAAACCACTGAAGTATCAACAGTTGTTGATACAACAGGAGTTTTAACAACCGTTGTTTTAGGAGATTGATGTTTGGAGCCTTTGGTAGTTTTGGGAGTTTGCTTTATGGGTCTGGATGGTGTGTGTTTGGGTTGCATCACTTTTCTAGTGGGCTGCTTTCTTTTTGGCACAGGATTTTCATCATCCTTAGGCTCAGAACTACCCTGCTCATTCAGCTCCATGAAAGCTCTTTTCTCCTGTTCCCACCTGGCTTTATCCTTAGCCTCCTTATCCTTTTTAACATCAGCTTTTGCATCAGCTATGGCATTGGTGGTAACATTAATCTTTTTAGAACCATCTGGTAAGGGTATGTCTGCAAGCATGCTATAATTGTCTGGAGCAATGTATAAGCCATCCTCATAACCCTTTTTCTTCCACTGCTTTATTTTCTCCCCCTTTTTGGCATCAGCTGGTGGTGGTTCACCCACAAATATGATAGAGGGAGGAGCAGTGCCAGTGGCGTTCAACAAATGGGCCTTGATAGCCTTGATATCAGCCTGAGTATCTTTAAACCTTGACTCCATGAGATTTCTGATCTTTTGAACTTGAACCTCATGTTGCTGATCAGCTAGTTCTCTTTGATGATGGAGCAGTGGTTGAAATAAACTCCACAACTCATCTGTAGTAGGAGCAGATGATGGAGCAGCTGTTGGAGTTGGTGCAGCAGTGGGTGGTACCTTTTGAACTTTCAACAACTGTTGCAGCATTTCTTTGATTTCTGCAACAGAAGTATCCAGTTCGTCAACTCTATCCGTCAATTCTCGGTACATTAAACCATCACCCAACTTAATGGGATCATCTGATTTCCCACATTCAGTGGTTGTAACAGTGGTTGACTTAGGAAATGTATTCCAAAAGTCATCCACTGATGCCCCTTTTTCTTGGCACTGGGGACTTCTTCCTTCAAATTGAGAAACACTTTTTAGTGAACCAGTGAATACTGGATACACAGGTGTTTCCAAAGAAGAAATTGCCTTCAAGGAAATCTTATTGATGTAACCACTGTCCAAATGCAAACCAGTGGGTTCAGCACTTGTAGTGGCTGCTTCACTTGAACTACCACCAAGAGTTACTTGTAACTCAAGGGGTGTAACCTCCTCAGGTGTTGTTGGTGGGTTAGCACTGATTAAAACATCAGACCCAGTCACTTGTTAAGGTATGTTCTCATTGACAGGTGATTGAGAAGGACTGGTTTGTGCCTGATTCAAATCAAGAGCATCCAACAATATTTTTGTTTGTGGGGAAATTGTGGCAGTGAGGTTGGGTGTGGAAAGAGAATTTGCCCCGGGTTGTGGGCTGTGGATGATGAAAGCGAGTGATTCCAGAGCATCATATTGTGGTGTCCCTATTCTTACAACCTGTTCTTTTTGAGAAGAAGCAGGAGGAGTTTGAGGCATGGGTTGAGATCTTTCTACCATCGGCTGTGAGGAAGTAGCAGCAGTGGTTTCTAGTGACTTTTGTGTTGTCACTGGCAGTTGCTCTGGGATCTCATCTTCCAGAGTTGCCTTTTTTGTAGGTTTGGGGGGCTTTTTGATTTTTGTAGGTTTGGGGGGCTTTTGAGTTTTCTTTTGTCTTGGCTTTCTGGTGGTTTTAGGTGTGGGTTTCACAATAGTTGTTTTGCTGCTGTGATCACCTAGAGCAGTGGGCTCAGCAGCAGGTGCCTGAGGAGCAGTGGTAGCTGCTAAATTCTGCTCAGGAGCCTCTGCTTTTGTTTTGGAAGGTTTTGCTAATCTTGTAAAAGTTTCAGCAGTTAAGCTGTTTATTTGAAAAGAGTCACCTTGGGTGATCACATAAGCATCATCTTTTCCAAATTTCTTTTGAAAATAAAAGCTCAAAAACCTTGGAAATAGTAAAAATGCTTTGCTATTGACATTTTTGACCAAGTCATCAAAGATCTCCTGGGAATAGTTAAAATTTTCATTCTGTAAAATAGCATAACCCAGGTATTGGATCTTTAATGGTATTTCGTTAAAACCAGTTGTTTTATTTGAGACACACATCAAGAGGGTATGGAATAAAAATCTTGTTGCAGGAGGAAAGTTACCTTGTTGTAAGGTATCCCTTCTCATTTCTTCTGCATACCCCCTCTCAAGAAAATCAGTTTGATACTCGCTTTTAGGAAAAGAAGTTTTACCTTGCTGATCATCAAGTTCGAATACCTATGAGATGGATTGTGGTGTGATTTTGACTGCTTTACCCTTTAGAGAGGAATTGATGGCTATGACTGTCTCACCTTGAGATTCATGTGTGGCATTTTTCCAAAATTCTCTCTGGGTTTTCAGATAAATCGGAGCATCAGCAGTCAAAAGAGTTTTATACTTTGTAGATGAGAGAGCATCAATGGTGGAATTGAAGGTTTTGGTGTTGCTTGGTTTTGCCAAAAGACCCAAGTAATTATGGGGAGCTTTGAATGGGATTTCGATGGCTTTTTCAGTGGGTTTTTCAGAAGATGAAGACTTTGATTTTGTCATTTTGAAGAAGAAAGATGATGAATGAATTGAGAGAAATGGATGATAACTGCTTTGAGAAATGAATTTGTGAATTCGATTCGACAGTAAAAACCTGTTTGGGGGTTTTGCTCAGGGTTTATAGTGGAAAAAGTGAATGCTGACATGGCAGCGGTTACAAAAGATCTGACCGCTATGTACTGTCCACGTGCCAACCCCTGATGAATAAGAAGGATAAGTATTTTATGAAAACCACTGATGGAACAAGGTCTGTGGTTGCAACGGTTATAATGGAATCAGTGGGTGACTTTCACTATCAGTGGATAGCTTATCAGTGGTTAAAACACTGATTTTGAACAACAGTGATTACCAAGAAAATGAGAGAACATGGGTTGACTTTCAGCAGTTGACAAATTTTTAAGCAGGACAGATGTTTGAAACAAAACAGTGGTTATGGCAGACTTTTAAGGATTTAATGAAAAATTCATTTTTTAGCTATTTTTAAGGATGGATTTTTGATTTTTTGAAAACATTTTAATGCGTTTATTCATAGAAAAACATGATTTTGCCTATTATTCCATGTTCAGCATGCCAATCCTAGAGATCAAGCTTTCAAAGGTGGATGTGTCTAATGCTTTGGTTAGCACATCTGCCAGCTGATCTTTAGTTGGAACATGGTGCAGAGAAATCAAACCTTTTTCATAGCAATCCCTCACAAAGTGATGTCTGATATCAATGTGCTTGGTGGTTGAGTGGGAAACTGGATTTTTGATGATATTTTCTACTGCCTGACTGTCCAACATGAGAGGTGTCTTTAGGGCAGTGATACCAAAATCCAGCAATTGATTTTGGAGCCCAAGCAGTTGGGCTGTACAGCTTGCAGCAGCTATATACTCTGCCTCAGCAGTGGATGTGGAAACAGCTGCTTGCTTTTTGCTTTGCCAAGACACTAAGCAACTGCCTAGGAATAGGCACCCTCCTGAAGTGGACTGCCTTGTCTTGTCACAACCAGCAAAGTCACTATCTGAGAAACCTGAAAGCTTGATATTTCCATCAGCTGGATACCAGATACCAAGTGTGGGAGCACCTTTTAGGTATCTGAATATCCTTTTTACAGCAATAAGGTTTGACTTTCTAGGGGCTGATTGGGATCTTGCACAAACACATGTTGCAAACATGATGTCTGGCCTAGATGCAGTTAGGTACAATAAGGACCCAATCATGCTTCTATATAGAGTTTGATCAACCAAATCATCCTTTTCATCAGACATGACTATTTTATTTGTTGCAATGGGTGTACTGCATGGTTTGCAATCATCCATCTCAAATTTCTTTAAAAGTTCTGGGCATATTTGCCTTGATGGATGAAAGTGCCATTTTGCAGTTGCCTTACTTGGAGACCAAGAAAGCACTGGAGTTCACCCATTGCACTCATTTCAAACTCAGTTGTCATGAGTTGCCTAAACTCTTCACACATTTTATTACATGTGCTTCCAAAAATGATGTCATCCACATAAATCTGGACAATCATCAAGTCTTTCCCTCTCCATTTCAAAAACAATCTTTTATCAATTTTACCTCTTGTGAAACCAATAGAAAGTAGAAAAGTGGAAAGAGTTTCATACCAGGCTCTTGGTGCTTGTTTCAAGCCATACAAATCTTTATTTAGCTTGTAGACATGATTTGGATTAAATGGATCCTCAAAACCTGGAGGTTGACAAACATAAACCTCTTCTTGAATCTTACCATAGAGGAATGCACATTTGATATCCATTTGATACACCTTGATGTTGTGGTTGACAACAAAGGCCAGGAATAATCTGATAGCTTCTAATCTAGCTATAGGGGCAAATGTTTCATCATAGTCAATGCCCTCTTCCTGTCTGAACCCTTGAACCACAAGCCTAGCTTTATTCTTGATAACAATACCCCTTTCATCAGTTTTATTTTTGAAGACCCACTTTGTGCCAATAGGACTCACTCCCTCTGGCAGTGGCACAAGCTCCCAAACTTGTTGTCTTCTAAACTATTGGAGCTCCTCTTGCATGGCTTCTACCCAGCAGTTGTCTTTTAGTGCCTCTTGGTACTTGACTGGATGATGGAGAGATAGGAAACAAGCAAAAAGACAGATGTTTTGGGATTGGCTTCTTGTGAGCACCCCTTCATTGATGTTTCCAATGATTTGGTCATGTGGATGAGACTTCAAGAAGATAAGATCTCCTTTGTATGAAACAATGGCATTTAATGGTGAGGGTTGGAGATGTGAATCATCTGAGCTAACCACTGCTGGTGACTTTGATGATCCAGCAGTGGCTTCAAATGGAGGTGGAATAGGAGGAAGTGGTGTGGACACATGTTGACTTTGATCCACTGTTTGAGGACTTTTATCCACAGTGTTTGATGATGTGGAAGCAGGGGTTGATGGGCTACTTTGGTCAACAACTGTTGAGGTAGCAGTGGCTGAACTTTCACAGCTGTTTTGAACATCTGCTGCTCTACCATTTGATGCAGACTTTTGTTGTGGAATGATGACTTCATATCCATAGTCTGATGATGAGCTTTGGGATGGACCTGCACTGTTAGTCTTGACAGTAGTATTTTCAAAAGTGAATTTATCAAGATCAAACAATTCTGCAGGATTTGCTGGGATTTTCAGTGATGAAAGTTCATTGAACTTTACATTCAAAGTCTCTTCCGCTGTCTTAGTCCTTGTGTTAAACACCTTGTAGGCCTTAGCAGTGGTTGAGTATCCCAGATGATAACCACAATCAATTTTAGCTGCAAACTTTGAGATAGAATCTTTTAAGTTTAAAATGAAACATGGGCAGCCAAAAACTTTGAAATATGAAATCAATGGCTTTATTTTATACAGCAGTTCATAAGTAGTCTTTTGATGTCTAGGGTTGATTAAAACTCTGTTCTGGACATAGCAAGCAGTGTTTACTGCCTCTGCCCAGAAAGTTAATGGCAAACCTGAATCAGCAAGCATGGTTCTGGCAGCCTCTATCAAAGTTCTGTTCTTTCTCTCAATAACCCCATTTTGCTCTGGTGTTCTTGGAATGCTGTACTGCCTTACAATTCCTTTTGACACATAGAAATCATCTAACTCCTTATTTCTGAACTCTGTGCCATTGTCACTCCTAAAGATTTTCACTGGAAGATCAATTGCTTTTCAACCTGTGTCACAAAGTCTTGCAGAATGCCTACAGTCTCATCTTTGGAATGTAAAAAGTAACTCCATGTAAACCTAGAAAAGTCATCAACAATAACCAAGCAATATCTTTTCTTCCTAAGACTCATGACTTTAACTGGGCCAAACAAATCCATATGAAGCATTTGCAAACACTTAGTTGTTTTGGACTCTTCAATTGATTTGTATGAGCTTTTATGTTGTTTTCCTTTTAGGAAGGAAACACAATGCTCAGGACAGGTGAACAGTTTTTGAGGTAAACCTCTTACTAACCCCTGTTTGGATATAGCAGTGATTGTCTTGAGATTTGTGTGCCCCAATCTCCTGTGCCATAATTCTGTCTCTTTGTTAGAGGCAGCTGAGAATAGACAGGCATCAGTCCTGAGGCTCTCTTTTGACAAATCAACAACATAAACATTGCCACTTCTTTGAGCAACAAGTTGAGTTTTTCCATTTTTTATTATTTCTTCAATCTTTTTAACCATTTCTGGTCCAATAATCCTACAACAATCCTTTGTGAAGAATGAGCCATAGCCCTTATCACTCATTTGAGAGACACTCAGGAGGTTGAATTTTAGATTGTCTATTAGATTGACATTTTCAAATTTGACATTACCAGACTGTACTGTACCAGACCCCAGAACCTTCCCTTTACTA
Source organism: Helianthus tuberosus (assembly GCA_030545235.1). NCBI lineage: Eukaryota > Viridiplantae > Streptophyta > Magnoliopsida > Asterales > Asteraceae > Helianthus > Helianthus tuberosus. The sequence continues at coordinate 44,638 of JARYGA010002828.1, forward strand.
TTATTACCAAAGGATATATCACCCCCTCCATGGATTTTGAAATCTTTGAGTAGGGCTTTACATCCTGTCATGTGCCTGGAGCCTCCACTATCTACATACCAAAGGTTATCTAAGCATGCAGAAGCTCCTTGCACATGAAGTAAAAGGATTAGTTCATTAGGGTCTCCAAAGCCAATAAGGCTTTGGATGGGGTCTCAACAGTGTCTGGGATGAGTTCAGGTGGATGGACAGTGGTTAGCTTAGGGGCTTGGACAGTTTTGGTACTGTTTTTCTCTAACCACTGCTGGGGTCTTGCCCAATGATCTGCTGATAACCAAATGGATGCCTGTTCACTCTTGGTTTAGAAGGCCTTTTGTAAACCTCATAAACATGTGTTTTTTTTTTACAGAGGTTTGGTTCAGCTGTTTTGTAACAGCTGTTTGAACTGGCACAAACAGTGGTTGATTCTTGGTGAATTTGACAGATGATGTTGATGAACTCAAGGATGTTTTTGCAGTGTACTCATTCTTTTTTACATCAAAGGATTTGAGATACACACATTCCTGAGTTTTGTGGTTTTTTTACCACAGATGGTGCAGCTCTCAGCAGGTAAAATAACACTTGTTTTGTAGATATCATATGCTTTTAGATGAAAACAGTCTTTTGTTAGATGATTCTTCTTTTCACAGAAATCACAAAACAGGTTTTTAACTTTTTCTCTTCTTTTCTTCTTCTCAGACTCCTTAGCAACAAAGTTTTGAACCACTGTTGGGATGTCTTTGAGAGGAATAACCTTTGCTTTAGGAGCTTTTACACCATCGGTGGTTGTGAAGTCCATTGGTTTAAAATTCTCAAGAATGTCACATTCATCAGACCATGTGGGTTTAAATTGGAATTTCTCAATTTCCTCAAAAGTTGAGGACCACACAGATC
>JARYGA010002829.1:0-48877 GCA_030545235.1 Helianthus tuberosus
ATCTCAAAATCAAACTCGGGATCGATGGGATCAACTGGGTCTACTGGGTCGACTGGATCCTCCATAGGCTGATCCATGGGTATAAACTCTATATCCTGATCTGGGTCGAATCCTGGGGGAAAGACAGGATCGGAATCCTCCACATCATCGTGGTCGAAAGCAAAACTAGGAATAGGGGCAACAGAGGATGCTTGGTCGGGATCTGATCCATGTGAGAAGTGCTGCGCACTCTGGGTGTGTGAAGGTGCGGAGGCCACAGACTCGAAAGAGTCTGGGACCGGAGAGTGAGCGGGTGACTCCTCGGCGGGAGCATCTGCGATCATCAAGAGATCACCAGCAGCAAGAAGGGCCTCGCCCTGAACATCCTCCTCTAAGGGCTCATCATCATACAGATCGACGTCGCCATCATCATCGGTGTCGAGAAGCAAATTGTAAGCAGGATAAACAGCTAAGGGTATGGGAGCAGGGATCTCCACTAAAGGTAGGTCCCCGGCTAAAGGGCCATCAGCGAGCTCATCAGCACCATCAGGTAAAGCAAAGGGCTGAAAGTCATCCTCGTCCGTGCTAGTAACGTCGGATGTGTGGACCTTGTGCTCTGAAGACTCTAGGTCATCTGATACTATAGGTCTAGGTCCTGTGGTGTCTGAGTCACCTGTGCCAGAGGTGTCCATGGTGTCTGTAACATAAACACAAACATGCACAAACAGTCAATCATACAATCAAGTAATCACATAAGTCACCAAGTAAGCATTCAAATAATTCTCCTAGTCCCACTAGCCTCCCAGCCTCTCAGACTGCTCTTCCTAGTCCCACTAGCCAAATTCTTCCAGCCTCTCAGACTGCTCTTCCTAGTCCCACTAGCCAAATTCTCCCAGCCTCTCAGACTGCTCTTCCTAGTCCCACTAGCCCATTCTCCCAGCCTCTCAGACTGACTCCCTAGTCCCACTAGACAACTACCTCGGCCTCCCAGACCGAGCCTCGGCCTCCCAGACCGAGCCTCGGCCTCCCAGACCGAGCCTCAGCCTTTCCAGACTGAGCCTATAAATAATAAATAAAATGTGCTCAACATTTGTTTGTAAAAAGTTTTGGATCTGGACTTAAGTGGTATGCAGTAAAAATGTTTTCGTGAGAGCCCTAGTGATCATAGTCTAGACTCGAGAAAGAATCCTAGTTCGCTATGATCAGAGCTCTGATACCAAGCTGTCACACCCTGGCTTTGCGGAAGCGTGGTTAATTTGGTGTGACTTCTTAATACCATAGCTTAACCATAACAAAGCTATATGAAATAAAACCATGCAAGATCATCCATTCGATTAAGTTTTAAAAACCAAATACAATAACATTGTCTTAACAGAAACACATCCTAACGACATAAACATTGTCCAACAAACACAACATAACATAAGCATAGTTTAAGGACTGCGACTTGTCCAGGAAAGAGTCACATTCCCTAAACCCGGATGACCTCGTAACTAGTGCAGCGGGAAAACGTGTCATACCGCGCCAGATCCTTTAATTCCATGAAATACATGTAAGTTGAAAAATCAACAATAATGTTGAGCGAGTTCATGTGTAAGTGAGTAAATAAACCTTTGTAAGTATAAAAATCCTGGTATGTAGCACATAAGGGAATTGAGATCACCAATGGTTTGCAAGGCCACTGATATGTGTGAAGTGCAAGTAGGGAGACTCAAACCTAGCGGATTTATGCGTTGGGCACGAAGTCACCCCGAGGTCCGTTTCTAGTTGGGCCTGGGGCTGGGCTCGCTACACCCAGATAGATCTACCGCTCCTGTCCCTCGGTCCTACCATGAGGACTAATGGCCTCATGTTGCTCCTACCCACTCACATGATCTAAGTAGTAAACCTCCTTACGCTAACCATACCATGTATAAAGTACTTGTAATCAAGTAACATGTATTTCACCCCCGTAGTTTAGAAAACTGAAAACATTTAAGAGAAAAGGGGGACATGAACTCACAGTGGTGCGTCTCTACCAAGTATACCTCCAAATCAAGCAGCTGTGTGACGACCTACACGTACTAACTCTATTAGACGGATGGCCGTGCCTTAGCTTTAAGGTTTAAGTTTTCGGGAAATAGTTAGACAACTATTTCGTGTTTACATTCTGTATACTTGGTAATCATTTTCCTTCCCAAGGATGGGGGATTTAATACATGTGTGTTCGTATAATTTCGAAATATATTATTAAGTCTCACTTAAAATATATTTTATTTCAAATCCCAAATATAAATATTCTTCTCAAAAATATTATATTTTCTATTACACATAATTTTCCCAAAATAATACCTTGACAAAAATACGCGTTAAGTCATATTTTCTTAAAATGCATAAGTTACGTTTTAATGATCGAGTGGTAATAATAATTACCAGTGTAACTTATATATTTATCGTAGAGACGTTCGTATTATTTTGGATTCGTTAACATTCGATAGTATTATTTTTACCCTAAAAATAATACTAGTATTTTCACAAAATAATCATAAACACACATCAAGTGACTTTATGAAAAATATACACTAAATATATATTTACCAAGTTTTATTTTTTGAAATCCCACCTCCGATGTTTTGTAAATAAGTCGTGGAGAAATCTATAATTTGAAAACAAGTCGAAAAGTATTTCTAACACTTATAGTGAAAATATTTCTAAGTGTTAGGTTTTTGGAAAAATTTCGCCAGAGTTTCCTCTGTAACTGGAGGTGGCCACGCTTTCAAGCGTATCATTTTCTTTTATAAATCAAATCAACCATTTTTCTTATTTAACCAAAACAATATTCAACGCATCAAACTAGTTAATAAACATGTAATTCGCAAGAATCTCATGAACTTGTAGTTTTTCCAACACTATGATGTAAACCCCAATATTTTTAGCGGATCTTTATATAAAGCAATCCGATTTCGTAAAAACTTCGTTTTTAGGGAAATTCCGTCTTTACAACTTCTCGTCATCTTTTTCAAAAATAGTTATTTTGTCGAAAGTGTGTGCTATACAAGTGTTTACACACTTGTGTGTTCTAAAAATCATTCGTGTTAGTGTAAGATCCGTCTTTAGAAAACATGATTTCTTTGATACTTGGTTCTTTGAAAATACCGCTTGTAGATACGTAGATCTACTAGTTTTAAACACTATTTCACAAGCAAAATCGCTTTTACACAAGTTCATGATTCGTGTGTGGTAGAGTTTCATCCTTTGACCCTTGTTACTTCCAAAACAACCTTATGTCATGATCCAAGATCATGACCAATCTGGGTTAAACGATGATCCGAGCTACCACAACATAGATCGGGTCCAAATAATCACACAAATCAATTACTACAAGATTTACACAACATATGAGATTTTAACCATCATTACAAGCATTTTTAGTAAACTTTTGTGTGTCAACTTGTATGTTTGCGAGTTTTAACCGTTACAAATCATTTTAACCACTTCAAAATAGTTCGAGAGGGTGATTATAGCAACTTACTACTAGCTCGGGGCTAGGGAAGAATCTAAGCGCAAAATGAGAGGATAAAAGCAATAGAGTGAGGTCCTTTGAGTTCCGAATGCACCAAGCCTCCTTGTAGGTGATCCTTAACATTTGTAGATACTTGGAATGGCTTGAACTAAACTCGAAAATTTGATGGATGTAGAGGGGTGTTCGGCCGTGAGTAGTAGAGAGGGAGAGAGAGTGTGTGTGTTGTTGAGTTTGTGATGAAAGTGATAATGTGCTAAGACATGAACTTATAGACAAATAAAATGATCATTATCCAAGGGTTCTTATGTCTAATAGATATTAAGCATAAGTGAATAAACTAATCAACAAAGGACAAGAGGTGTCCCCTCTTGTGGACGGTTTGGTTGAGGGGGGGGGGGGTCTTGGTTCAAATCCAACTAAATAGTTAGTTAATAGTTAGGTTAATCTAGGTTAGTTAAGTGATTAACCCGGTTAGTAGTGTGTTGTGCATTACAGCGGGTGTTAGGGTATTCAGGGACCCTAACTGGTTCAGAAAAAGATAAATAATGTTATTAACAATATATTCATGTTCCGGTTATAGTCCGGTTGTTCGGTTGGTTAGTAATCCGTTAAAGCGTTAAACAAGCTTTAAAGTGTCGTTAATACCATTTTTAGTGACACAACTTATTCCTCCAAAGTGTCGGGAATATTTTCCTCATGTTTTGGCACTTTATTAGGTAGCTTAATGCTGAATTATTATGTAAAGTGCTGAATTTTGTACTTAGAGTACGTTTTAGGCACATCCAGTCATTGTAACTTATTCCTAGAGACGCAGTTCTACAACCCTTGTATCCCTACACTCACCACTAGTGTAGTAAAATATTTCTGGCTCATACAGGCCTTAGAGGCAGTGTCTGCCTGATGCTGGCTTTATCAGCATGTTCAATAGGTTATCCGTTTATAATGCTACTGTGCTTTTTGTGCATCATGTTTGTCACTAAGGTTCAGCATGTAAATAATGTAGTGACGGTAAGTAAAGTAGGATGCAGGTATATGCATGTATCAATATTCAAGTAGCAGTTTATCCACAAGATTAAGCAAGCACAGTAATTAAGCAGTAATTAATTATTAATTAAGTCGTACGGATACCTGGTTTAGTGAGGGTTGTCACAAATCAAATGTATAAGAAGGTAAATCAAATGTATAAGAAGGTATGCTCAGAGAAGGTTTATTTAAATACAATTAGCAATACACAAGAGGAGGAAAGCTAATTAATATACAACATTAATACCCATTAACTTAACATAATAAACTATGTGATAGTTATGTCTATAAAAGGATAAAGTATATTTTAAAAAAATTGCGATAATCATATTATACTACTAGTGGGAAACCCGCGCGTTGCGGCGGAGTAGACAATATGCGACGAGAACACGATGCATATCATGCAATGATGAGGTCAATAAAGTAAAGATGTCATGGGAGGTTGTTCAAATATCGGAATTAGTTATACAAAAAGCATACCTGTTCAATAGTGTTATAAAAAATATCCAAATTCTATGCATCAAGCACAATAAGACGATAAGCTGAGAGAAACTTTCCACAATTAATGACTCGTTCTAAAATAGGGATGAGACGCAAGTAACCCAAAAGCTTTATAAAACTACCTAAAACAACTTGTTTCAGTAGTGGCTCATGGCTCTGGGCTGACAGGTCGACTTTTAGAGGTGGTAATTTCACTAAACGGGCATTGCCCAATGTTTATTTGTAATGCATAGTTGCATACAAGCTCCACAATCATTAAATTGAAAGAAAAAGGTTATTTTTTTTTAAAATATAGTTTTTGTGATCCTAACTAACAAATTAATAATTAATAATAAAATCTACAAGGGTTTGCTGGTCAACCTGACCCACCTCAGTTGTGCAACCCACCCAAGTTGACACATCTAAAACTTGCCTGGAAATTGTCAAAAGCTTGAGCAAGAATATTGTCATCAAATTCATTCATCGTGTCCCATGGTCCCTCACCTACTCCAACTAATACTATTGAAAATGGATATTCGCTATAAAACAGAAAAAAAGACTTTCTTATTATTATGGCTGATGAGTTTACACATGTAAATCTTAAAAAGATGGAAGTTGAGAGTTTATCTAGCTTTCACAATCGCCTCGATTGTTCTCCTTTCTGAGGACTTAGTTGACCATGGCCAGTATCAACACTTCTTGGGACCTGTGTATAAAGGTGCATTTTAGCTGTCACACCCCAACCGATGGCGGAATCATCGGGGCGCGACACTAGGCGAATAAGATTGCTCAAGAGAATCCATAACAACTATATTGCGATAATATTTATTACATTCGTTATCCCATAGTAACAAATAATACAATCACGTAAGTTATCACAGATTTCTTGTCCTCTCGAAGAATACAAATCCGACAACCTAGGTTTTAGGTGTGTTTCTAGACTTCCTAGCTTGATTTGATGTAGACTGCGACTAAACCTGCAACATACGTTAAAACAACGTCAATACAAAAGTATTGGCGAGTATACAAGTTTGATAGTGTAGCGATAAAATAGTCAAAAGTGTTGCGAATTACCAAATACATAAACGGGATACCTCAACATATATGCAAAAAGACAGATACTACCAACTAAGTCACTCGAGCTGCGATTGCGATTGCTATTCATCCTAACTAGACCCCGTCGGGTGCTATAGTACTATACTAGTTAAGGCGGGACCTCGCGAGTATAAGTCCTAACACATATGTAACTAGCATCACGTGTAAATATGTATAACAGTTATTCGCAAGTGACAAATAGATTGATTGAATAATTCGTTTGATAAGTTCGATTTATTAGGAATGTATGTTACACCCAAAAATGTGATTAAAAAAGGGTTCGAGTATACTCACAGTGCGTATTCAGTGAGAACACAACTTGATTGGATCGGTTGAGAGCACGTCTGAGTTAGCCTAGGCATGGAATGGTATCGTAAGCGATGCACAGTACACTAAACGTGAAGAGTCGGGTAATCGGCCCAGTGTGCTAAACTTGATCCAGTCGGACGACCTTATCCTGATCGGATGACATATATCCGGTCGGATGACCCTTATCCGGTCGGACGACCTCTATCCGGTCGGACGACCTCTATCCGGTCGGACGACCTCTATCCGGTCGGACGACCTCATCCGGTCGGACGACATCGAAACTGATGGACAGCTCGTTCCAAGGTCCTGGTCAACTATACTTGATGGTTTTTGGAAAGAAAACGAGTGGTTTTACCGGCACGGTGTGACATCGTGTTAAACAATTGAAATTCCATCAGTTCCGACCTGTTCTAACGGCCGGGAACCACCCCGTTCCATCAGATCTGGCCGTTCTTGACGGTTTTTCCCATGTTCAACCCGAAATCACACAATGCTTGATTAGATACGTAAATTCTAGGTGAGATTGTTATAAAAACATGTGGAAATTACTCATATCCGAGTTGTTTATGGTAAAACGAGGTCACTCTTTGAAGTTCATATGAACTCCTGATGATATCATCTTTGAACACCTCAAATCAGTAGATTTCACGGTTAAAAGTTGAATTTTAAAAGATAGAAGGGTGTAGAATTGAGTGTAGATCATAGAAGTACGAGATTTAGGTTGAGATCTTACCGGAATCGCGAGAAATCGAGAGAAAAAGGGTCCAGGAGCGTGCTGGTCGAGTGGGAGCTGTCACATCACTGTACAAGTGAAGTGACAGGCTATTTATAGGCAAGAGGGAAGGGTGAAGGTGATTTGGTGATCCGAGTCGGATGGCCTATCCGTTCGGATGGCCCATCCGTTCGGATGGCCTATCCATCCGGATGACCTATCCGTTCGGATGGTCTATCCTATTGGATTTCTGGCGCGGCGAGTTTCATTGTTTCGAGCGTTGCGGTAGTTTTGGTTACACATTCTCTTATATTTATTTATTATATATATATATATATATATATATTTATTCACGTTGGGTCGTATATACATATCCATAATTCACAGTTGCGACACAATAGCCGGGTTTTGAATATGCGATTACTTTGCGATGCTTCATGGTCATCGAGGAGGGTAGAATAGGTCCTCTCTCAATGTCGTCGTGAACGTTAATGTGTGTTTTGAGTTGCACTGCGACACATCACGGTTATCAAGGAGGGTAGAATTGGTCCTCACTCGACATCTTCGTGGTTGTCAGCAAGTGCAATGTAATGTGATAGCGATAAAGTATGCGTAATATGCGAAAATACTGCGACATAGCGATGTATGCGATATAGCTAGATTATGATCCGAATCTCTGGTGCTAGGCGTAACGAGTATAGCGAGTAGTAACCACGGACGGAAGTGCGGGGTATTACAGTCTCCCCTGCTTTAGGAAATTTCGTACCGAAATTAATCCGCCAGTAGGGTTGCGAGAGTTGATTCGAGTAAAGAGTAGCGATAAGAGCGACGAGATTAGTGAGCGGTCGGTAGAGAATTAACGCGCGAGAGCATTGCAAAGACTAAGCGAGAGCGACGAGTAATACGATTCGAACAACCGAAAGGCGATAATACACACGAGAATGCGATCCCCAGCGTTTTAAATTTCCGAAAAGTCGATAAATTTGGAGAAACTTGTTTATGAAATTCTTCTCATGGCACGGCGTTAACTGTATCAATGTCCACACCAGCGCTATGGGAAGGGTTTTGTTAGGTTACTAAAAGACTTTAAATTGATTAAAACTCGCTTTACGAAATTTTCTCGTCACACGACGTTAACTTGAGTCGATTTTCACACCAGTGTTACAAGAAAATCCCGCTTTGAACGAAAGTTTTTGGAAAATTTTATAAGAAAAGTATTTGTTTCCACAAAGGTTTAAATAATGTCAAAAATTTAAATTTTTAAGGTCGGCCCCGCATGGAACCTTTCACGAAAGTTTGACGATATGGTTAAAGCACTTATATATAGGATGTACCAGCGGCGTATCCACCATGCTTTAACCATATGTGTCACACCCCCAAAATACCACATGCGCAATCACCGCGGGGCGTGTGACGTACCAGGATCCAAGCCACCAATTATGTTGAACTCATAACAATTATTCCAAATAAAACTTTCATTTATTATTGATAGAAGCGTTACAAAACATTATTTAACGTTCAGCGGAAGCATAATACATTAATTAAGAAATACATAAACCAAGTGTGTGAAAGCCATTAAGTTCGTCTCGCGTTTCCATGTATCTCGACCCATGACCACTCCAGCCTCCCAGACAGCAAGTTCCAATTAATATGCACCTAAAGGCCTGCAAGGCATGTAACAACGAATCAACAACAAAGTTGAGCGACTTCACAGTTGAGCGTTCGTTTTAAAGTTGTTCTAAAAACCATGAGTTTGTTTGTAAACCATAAGTTAACCTGTTTCCCAAACCATACCCATAACCAGTGGGGGCTTCCCCATGTGAACCACTAGACCGTTACCATATCGACTACTGACGAAAGTAAGTTGTGCCCTAAGTCAATGTCTATCATCATTGACTGTTTGCCATGATCCATTAGTACACGCCCGTCCGACCGGCACGGTGTGAGGTTTGTCAAACCTAATAGCGCTATTAACTAATGACCCGCTCGCCATCAGCCTCAGCGATTAAGTCGATATAAAATGAGGGACTTAATGATAGAGTTTTGTTTAGTAAGTTAAGGTTGTTGTCCTACCCAAGGAGGACGAACGTACGTATTCTACCCAAGGAGAATACGCAGGATTAAGACTGGCATCCTACCCACGGCGGATGGCCGTACATATCCTACCCAAGGAGGATATGTAGGTTCCGTTTTAATTCTTTAACCCATTCCCAACCACCGGGAATCCCATGCCTTAGAAAGTGTGAACTCACCTTTGGTTGCTCGGTTGGACTCTTAAAAAAATAGCTAACACTCAGGGTTGGTCAATCACGTCCAAGTATGATTACCATTTAGTTTATAGTGATTTCAAATAAAGAACGAAATCCTTACACATATCTAACACGTATCATGCAATCACGTTGACAACTTACATGTATATTCCACATATATATTTTCGTTCCAACGGTATATGTATACGAATATATAGATGGTCATAGCATACAACAACTTAAAGGACATTTAATGTTGACATTACACCTGTTCGATCATTCTCGGATAACACAACTAACAATTAGATGCACACATTTCGACTTAATACGTTTCAGCTTTAATACTCGAAACTTGGCTGTTTTCGGGTATTTTAATAAAATAGTTAACTTATTCCAAAAATTCCCAAATTTTTACAGTGTGTCTTAAACGATCCAAATATTATTGTGTAAAAAATCTCGGGATCCAATTCATTACCAATTATTTTATAAAAATCATTTACCGGGCTGCAATCAGATTCGTCACTTTCTGACTGCAGTCCACGGAAAAATTCATTTAAAATTCCTCGTAAGTCCGATTGATGAAATTCCAGTTGGACAATTTCAACGACATCAGTGGCCATCTACAATACAAATTTCATGACCTAATTCTACACAGATTTCAAGTTATGATGACAAACATAAAACAAATTTTCTGCAGTAAAAACGCAGTTTTTGCTGCTGTACAAAACGGACCATTAAAAATAGCAAACGACCTCAAAAAAATATGATTCCAGTGCCATTTGAAGCGTTTTTCAAAATAACACGTTATAGACTCAAGAAAATCCAGATTTCGTTAAATTACAGCAGGTTGTATGTTGTTTTATATCAGATTCTTCAAACAAAGCATCAAGATCATTAAACGTATCCAGCCCTACTCCACCCACAATTGTCTATTCGCACATGCACAACCCCATATAAACAATTTATATCTAATAGTGTGGAATGGAACATACATGAATTGCCCTAATCAGTTTATGTTACCAATACATCAATTACTTCATTATCATGTAATATTACAAGTTAACATTATTCAAAACATATCAACCAACAAGTTGTATAAAGTCGACCACAGTATGCAAAGCTAAGACAAGTATAGATAGACTAACCATAAGATGTAGGATTCTGAAGGTGCGCAATTCGATGAAAAGAAGCTTTGTAGAGGGGAAGATTGTCGCCAAATAGAAAGGGTTAGGGTGTTAGGGTTTGGTTCTAGGGAGTTATCTAATAATATGCAATTACGTACATATATTAACATGGCATATGGGCTGAAGTCAATTAAAAAAAGGTTTGGGCTGTGGTGGTGGGCCGCAACTAAATGGCAGCCAAGGATATGTTGTAACATTTAGATATTTAGTTTACATAATTAATTAATTTTTTATTACCCTTATAATAAACTAAAATGATAATACCATTAATTAACTAATATAAATGTATAATATACATACTATGGTTCGGGCCTCATAAGTTTTGAGTTACACGAGTGGGTCGAATCGACAAGCAAGACATGCACATTGGTTCAAACACTCCGGGTTGGTTTAATCACAAATGGATAAACTATAAGTATATGATTTGATTTATAAAAGTGAAACAAACGGGTTTTACCTCACAGTTACGGGTTGTCACAATATGGCTTCCGTCCCGTGAACAGTGTCATACGTGCTGACATAGTATACACAGATTTGCGATGACTCGATCCAAGCGAGAAAAATGTTGGACCAAGTATTGAAAAGCTATTTGGGTAAACTGAGTGATGAAGTCGATTTCGAACTCAGTTCAGCAATACAAGTGAGGGCGATAAGCGAAGGGCGGTACACGGAAAACGATAAGCGAATACCCAACACAACATGGTAAGCGATGACAGCGACGATAAATGATGGGCGGTTGTCGATGAGCGATAGCGATAGCGATGAGCGTTAGTGACAACCGTCGAGCGATAGTCGACAGTCGTCGTATTGCAAGAGATAGAGATATGCAATTCGATTGACTTGAACACACCACAACATTAGCCCCACGTGGCCTTTTTCCATGAATATCTGTTAATACGGTTAAAACATCACCATGTTTCAGCCCTATTAGCTTTGTCTCGTGAAGCGAGGTCATGTGTGCTAGCATAACACAGATAACACGAATAGCGATACGCGATGACGATAGGCGATAAAAGTATCGAAGCGATGAGGTAGGCGCGAAGTGCGTTAAAGCGAAAAGCGGCGAGTGATTTATGATACTCGTCTAGCGATCCACGATAAGCAATCCACATCCAGTGATACCCAGTAAGTGATAAGCGATAGAGCGATACACACGTAATAAGCGATGCATAACAAATGGTACACACACATAAGCGATTAAGCGAGAACACACTAGAAGCGTTATCGATTTACTCAATAAGCGATAACCAGCGGTCGAGTTTGCGAGATATGCACAATATGCGATTGCGATTTCGAGCCACATAATAAGCGGTTTAGATTGCGAGATAGATTCCAGCGGTAATGCGATTGCGAGCGTGTTGACTTATGAAAAGTCTTTGCGAGTACACGCTTGATTTGTGATTAGATTGTTACGCCTTGCGATGTAATGTAGTGTGTCGAAAATAAGAACAACAATCATAATATAATAGGTCAACGTCCCAACTCCAAATGGCACTTTCTTCACAAAATTTCGGTTAGCGTAGCGAAACACCGTCATGTTTCAACCATGCACCTCTGTTTCGTGAATAGGTGTCACACTTCGTCAGACATGGTCAAGACGCTTATATAGGAAGTACCAGCGGCGTATCCACCATGCTTAACCATGCCCTGAACGTTTGAGGCATCATTGAAACTCACTACGATTTCAGTGCACTAACCAAAATAATCCCGTGTGCACCCGTGCTTAATCTGATTCTTGCCCGTTTATCGTACCTTATCTCAAGAATGCATAGTAGGGGTAAAATACATTATATAGTACATAGTGCTAGCTTTAGATCGTGCGCGAGTATAAGAGAGAAATAGAATCCACATACGTCGAGTGATAGAATAAGTTCCCACACATAAAAGAAATTGACGGCGATAAGTCGTATTATTACAACAATATTAGAAGCAAAATAACGTTCCTGTGGGGGACTTCTGTGGGACTGCGGTTGTTGATGAAAATCCTCAAGGTTGCGATCCTGTGCGGCAGTTCTGGGTAAAATGACCATACCAGTGGCAATTGTCTCAATAACGACAGTTAGTTCCTGGCGGGTGATGATACGTACACGTGTAACACAGGGGATAAGTTCCGTTGTAGGCGCGCATCAGGTGAACTGGAGCTGCTCGGAGAGGTTCTGGTTGCGACAGTCCATTTGTTGAAGAGTCTGGGCTCATGGTCTTCCGTTTATGGCTGGGCTGAGTTTCCTGATATGATGCAGTGTCATCGGCGGATTCGTCTGATGATTCGCTGGAGATATCATCAGAGGAATCTTCAGAAGAATCGGCGGTAGATTCGCTGGAAGAACCGTCAGAAGAATTGATGATGATTGCTTGATGAGCTTGTTTGACAGGATTCTTGGAGAAGAATCCGTCCAAGACTCGTTTGTCATTGATCTCTGTGGCTAAGCGATACGTTTCTTCGATGGTAGCAGGTCTTGCAGCTTCGAAAAAATCACCCACACACTCAGGCAAGCCTCGAATGTACTTAGGAATGGCTTTTTTTGAAGTGTTGACTTGACTTGGGCAGATTACGCTAAGCTGTTTGAACCTTGCGGTGTAGCCCGCATTGTCACTTCCGTCTTGCTTGATTTCCCAAAATTCATTTTCTAACTTCTGAACTTTGTGGGGAGGGCAATACTCTTCCTTCATGAGCTCTTTCAGCTCATCCCAAGAGAGAGCGTAAGCGGCAGAGATCCCACGTTTGTTACGTTCGGCGGTCCACCAGTCGAGTGCTCGCGATTGAAATACTCCGGTAGCGCAAGTAGTACGGAAACTATCGGGGCACCCACTTTGACGAAGGGTAACTTCGATAGAGTCGAACCACTGGAATAGTTGAGATACACCTCCTTCACCTATGAACTCCATCGGATCACAGGCTTTGAAGTGTTTGTAAAGAAAAGTAGGTTGCGACGCTTCTGTCTTGGAGTCTCCCGAGGTTCGAGAGTTGCTGAGAGAGTTCACTTGAGTGACGATCTGAGGAATCATTTTGGCCACTCCCTTGACCACAAGCGAGGCGATCCTCTTTTCGTCCCTTCGTTTGGCTCGTCTCCTTGCTGTCATTCTCGAAGCAGAGTTGTTGGAAGGCATCTAGACAGAGAGGGACTTGGAGTTAGATTCGATCATAATGATTTTGAGTTTTGCGATGCGATTGAGCGCGTTCAAAACTTGGTGCGATAATATAATAGTAATGCGAAATCACATAGGAGCCACATAGGAAACACGAGATTCCTAAGTTCTCACACAATGACATGTTTGTTTAGACATATATATATATATATAGATGTAATTTGTACTTATACATATACAGGTCGATCTAGAATGCGCGAGGACGCGTTGAGGTGAGAGAGCGAGAGCGAAGGCGAGTGATTAGACATTAGTCTTGTTGCGAACATTCGGTTTTCGTTTTAGATTGCGATGGCTGTTCGAGTTGTGCATTTTGTAAAGCAAGGAGCGAAAATTGATAAATCGAGAAATCGATAAGGCGTAAAATAAATACATAAAGCATAATTAAGTCCATTAAAGTGTAAAACCAGCGAATCGTAGGCTTAGTAGAATATTCGGAGTGCCTCGGGTGTTTAGGGGTCGACTACCCAAGGTAACCCGACTATACCCAACAAATTCGTGCACGCGCGTTGACCTAGAAGACTTATGCTTCCACTGGGATGCAGCTCATGGCATTCGTCCTCCTAGTCATCGCGTGGCTCGAGTTATCGTGATAGTCAAGTCCTTAGTGGGAGCTTTTTGAAAACCATTTTATAGAGAGCGGAACGGCTTATTAAGGTACGGGTTTCACCCCTGACTTAACAACTTTGTTCCTAATTGTGGTTATGCTCTTCGAATAAATTCGTGAGTTCCACTAGATTTTGAAATGGAGACTTTCATCGAGATGTGGATGTCACTCCTAACTCGATGAAAGGTTCTCGTGCTAGAAAGGTGCGCTGAGTGAGCGATCTCATCGAGAGTTCTTGGTTTTCACACCTGGTCTCGACTGGATCACTCGTTTTCGTTATGCGAATATTTTCGAAAACATGTGTATTGTATTGGCCTTAGGAAAGGCTAAGTAATATTCAGGCCTTAGGAAAGGCTCTTCGCATGAAATTGTAGTATGTGGTGTTCACGCGAAGTAGTAGTTTTAGCGACTTCGGATGAGAGTATCAAGTAGGCCTGTGCAATTCCTACTAAGTTCGCACGAGTCGGCCCGTTGGTACTTAGACTATAGACTAGGTTATTTCTAAGACAACGAACCCGTACTAGGTCGTGTCTTTCCTAATTCCCTATAGTTATGGCTCTGATACCAATCTGTCACACCCCAACCGATGGCAGAATCATCGGGGCGCGGTACTAGGCGAATCAGATTGCTCAAGAGAATCCATAATAACTATATTGCGATAATATTTAATACATTCGTTATCCCATACTAACAAATAATACAATCACGTAAGTTATCACAGATTCAATTACAATTGCAAGTATGTAACAAACTCCCCCTCAGCCTGAGCTCACTGTGATTTGTTCGTGCAGGAAGAAGATGGTGAAGAGCTAATAGAACAGTACAGAGCACTGTTCTATTTATAGGCACGGACAAACCACTGAGCATCTAAGCTGACGTCACCATGAAAGTGACATCTAACCTCCTAACAAACTCTAACAACTGATCTATACAACCTCTGCTATGCTAACTACTGTTGTTACAATTCATTACATAAAGATAACTAAACTACTGCTGAAACCTTCCACTGATGTGAACCCAGCAGCACTTGATACATCCAGCAGTGCTTGACCCAAAGCAGTAGATTGAACAGCTGGGCTTTAGTCTTCATCAACATTTGACTTGATCAGCAGTTATAGGTCAGCAGTTGTGTAGATCAGTAGATAGGAGGTCAGCAGATGTTAAAACCACTTTCAAGGGGAGAGACTTGTATATATAACATCTGCTTATTCTGGATCCACTGCTCTGATCTAGTTTTGGCTTTAATTATCTGTTCCTCTGATAGGGTTCAATCCCAACAATCTCCCTCTAGAACAGATAATGCCAAAACCCTTCATTATTGATAGATCTTTATTGCCTCATCAGCAGTTCCCTTATTTGCCCTTTGAGTTGTAACTCAAAGGCTAAGGCATCTATGTCATCATCATCCCTGCACAGTGGAAGATCAAGGAGATCCTGCAAATCTTCAAGACTTAGGCCAAGTGCTTGTTCCCTTGTTATTTTCTTCACTTCTCCACTAGACTTGAACACTGTTAGTACATGGGCCTGTTTGTCAGTTTTCCACTTTAGTACTTTTGAGTCTGGTGGGTTTCTTGGGAGATTTTTATTAGATGAGGAGTTTGGTGATGCAGGCCTTGTGAGGACTGTTTGAGCAGTGCTTGCAGGTTGGTTTAGGCCAAGAGTTTCAACTATCATTATCTTAATGCCTTCTTTTACAAGCTCATCTCCTGCCATTAGTTTTGTCACTGTTTCAGTATCCAACTGTTGTTGTCTTCTTTTATAGATGGCAGCACCAGCTGGAGCAGTGGCTCTCCTGATTTGCAGCTTTAGTGGTCTTGTTGAAACCTCTACTTAAGGGTAGTCAGGTTTTTGTGGAACTGTGGGATCTTTCTTCCTTAATTCCTCCAACCTTTTGTAGGTGGTCCTGGCTGTGTCTTCTTTCCATCTTGCCACTTGATTTTTAGACCCATAGTCAGCAGCAACTAATTCCTCTTTCATTCTCTTCAGCTCTAATGTCTTTTCAGGCACATTCTTTTTGTACTTTGACCAATCTGGAGGAGTGTGTCTGACCTTATTCTTTATCATTTCTTGAATCATGGCTGCTTCTTGTTCAAGCTCAGGAATGGTCCACTCCTTATACATATGTTTTTCTCCCTTGTACTTCTTGGTTGCCATGATGTTTTCAATGTAGTCTTTTCTCAAAGTTTCATCTGCTCTCTCTGAGATTTGTTGACAAACATTTTTTGTAAATTGCTCTAAGGATCTGACTTGAGTAAATAGAAACTGATAATGCCTTTGAATTTCTTTGTCAGTTTTTCTTTGAGAGTTTCTTTTGGAAATATCCTCTGCCTGTTGAGCCTTAATTTTCAAGTACTCTTCAAAGTTATTGGGCCTGGGATATCCTTCAACAGATGGCAACTTCCTTTTAGCAGGATCATCCTCATAGTAGAAGGATTTGATCTCTTCTCTGACTGCAATGAGTTCAAGAGGATATTGGAATCCTGCAGGAGTGATGGCCATGATTGGTTGTTGTACTTGAGCTGATGAGAGAGGAACAGGGTTTGGAATAAGTGCAAGGGATTGTGAAGATGTTGGTGGTGGTGATGGAGAATCATCATCAGGTATGAAAATCCTTCTCCTTTTTATTGTAGGAGAGGCTGATGATGTTTTAGATGGATCAGTAGTGGTGGTTTGAGTGGTAGAGGGTGGCTGACTAACAGTTGTTGAAACAACTGGTGTTTCAACCACTGTTGTCATTACAACAGATGTTGTAACATCTGGTGTCTTCTGCTTTTTGGCAGGAGGTGATGGTGGTTTTGGTGGTGAAATGATTTTTGGTGGTGATGGTAAGGCAGTGGTTGTGGTGTGTGTTGAAGTGGTGTGTGTTGAAGTGATAGCAGATGTTGAAACTACTGAAGTATCAGCAGTTGTTGATACAGCAGGAGTTACAATAGCTGTTTGAGTGGAAGATTGATGTTGGGGGCTTTTGGAAGATGGTTTGGAAGTAAGCTTTGTGGGTCTGGATGGTATGGATTTGGGTTCCCTCACTTTTCTAGTGGGATTCTTTCTTTTTAGCTTAGGATTTTTAACATCCTTTGGCTTAGAACAACCCTGCGCATTCAGCTCCATATAAGCTCTTTTTTCCTCATTCCACCTGGACATATCCTTTGCCTCTCTGTCCCTTTTTACACTAGCTTTTGCTTTAGCAAGTGCATTAGTGGTAACATCAATCTTTTTGCTCCCATCTGGCAAAGGGATCTTCTTGGTCATGGCATCCTTTTCTGGTTCAATGTAAAGACCATCATCTATTCCCTTCTTCTTCCACTCCTGAATTTTCTCCCTCTTTTTGGCATTATCTGGGGGTAATTGATCAATGAAGAGAATAGTTGGAAGAGCAGTGCCAGTGGTGTTCAATATGTGGGCCTTGATAGCCTTAATGTCTGCTTGTGTGTTCTTGAACCTAGACTCCATTGTGTTTCTCAGCTCTTGTACATGTATTGCATGTTGCTGATCAGCCATTTGTTTTTGTTGTTGAAGAAAAGGTTGAAATAGGTTTCATATCTCATCTGCAGCAGGTGCTTGTGGTGGAGCAGGTGCTTGAGGTGGAACAACAGTGGATTGCACCTTTTGTACTGTCAACAACTGTTGTAGCATTTCTTTGATTTCTGCAACAGAGGTATCCTGTTTTTTAACTCGTTCCATCAATTCCAGGTACTTTAAACTATCACCCAACTTAATGGGATCATCTGATTTCCCACTAGCAGTGGTTGTAACAGTGGTTGATGCAGGGAGTGTACTCCAGACATTAACCACTGATGCCCCTTTTTCTTGGTACTGGGGTCTTCTTCCTTCAACACTTGATAGCCTTTTGATTGTACCAGAGGGTAAAACCAACTCACTGGTGGAAATCGGAGGTGCTATGGAAGGAATTGCCTCCAAGGAAGTCTTATTGATGTAACCACTGTCCAAATGTAAACCAGTGGGTTCAACACTTGTAGTGGCTGCTTCACTTGGACTACCACCAAGAGTTACTTGTAACTCAAGAGGTGTAACCTCCTCAGGTCATGTTGGTGGGTTAGTTATGATTGATACATCAGACACAGTCATTTGTTGAAGTATATTCTCATTGATAGGTGATTAAGAAGGACTGGTTTGTGCCTGGTTCAGATCAATAGCATCCAACAATAATTTAGTTGGTGGGGGAATTGTGGATGTGAGGTTGGGTGTGGAAAGAGAATTTGCCCTGGGTATTGGGCTGTGGATGATGGAAGCAAGTGATTCCAGAGCATCATATTGTGGTGTCCCTATATGTACAACCTGTTCTTTTTGAGAAGAAACAGGAGGAGTTTCAGCCATGGGTTGAGATATTTGTACCAACTGCTGTGAGGAAGTAGCAGCAGTGGTTTCTTGTGACTTTTGTGCTGTCACTGGCAGTTGCTCTGGTATCTCATCCTCCAGAGTTGCCTTTTTGATAGGTTTGGGGGGTTTTTGAGTTTTCTTTTGCTTTGGCTTTTTGGTGAGTTTAGGTGTGGGTTTCAAAGCAGTTGTTTGGCTACTTTGATCACCTTGAGCAGTGGGCTCAGCAGCAGATACCTGAGGAGCAGTGGTAGCTGCTAAAGTCTGCTCAGGCACCTCTGCTTGTGTTTTGCAAGGTGTTGACATTCTTGTAAAAGTTTCAGCAGTTAAGCTGGTTATTTGAAAAGAGTCACCTTGTTTTATTACATGAGCATCATCCTTACCAAATTTCTTTTCAAAATAATAACTTAGAAATCTTGGAAAGAGTAAGAATGGCTTTTTCTCAACATTTTAACCAAATCATTAAAGATTTCCTGGGAATAATTGAAATTTTCATCTTGAAGAATAGCATATCCCAGGTTTTGAATCTTTAATGGTATCTCATTGAAATCGGTGGTTTTGTTTGACACACACATTAGGAGGGTATGAAATAAAAATCTTGTTGCAGGAGGGAAGAAACCTTTTTGTAAGATATCCCTCTTTATCATTGTATCTGCATACCCTCTTTCAAGAAAGTCAATTTTTAACTCGTTTTTAGGAAAGAAAGTTTTACCTTGTTGATCATCGAGCTGAAAGACTTCCGAGATGGATTGTGGTGTGATTTTGACTGCTATACCCTGTAAAGTAGAGTTAATGGCTATGACATCTTCGCCTTGTTTGTCAAGTGTACAATTTTTCCAAAACTCTCTTTGGGTTTGCAGATAAATTGGAGCATTTGCTGTAAGCAAAGTTTTGTACTTTGATGCAGACATGAGATCAATGATGGAATCGAAGGCATCAGTGGTGCCGGGTTTTGTAAGAAGACCCAAAATGTTGTGAGAAGGTTTGTGTGGAATTTTAGTGGGTGTTGACGATGATTTTGAGGTGGATTTAGCGGATGACTTTGATTTTGTCATTTTGGAGAAGAAGATCGAAGATGGTTGTGAAGAAATTAGAAAAAATGAGATGAAAACTGCTTTGAGAAAGGAATTTTTAAGAATTCAATTCGACAGTAAAACCCTATTTGGGGTTTTGAAGGGGGTTTTATGGAGAAAAAGTGAATGCTGACGTGGCAGCGGTTACAAAAGGCCTGACCACTATGTACTGTCCACGTGCCAACCCCTGATGAAATGAAGGACAGTACTTTTATGAAAACCACTGATGAAGAGCAGGGTTTGCAACGGTAACAAATGAAGGCAGTGGATGATTTTTACTATTAGTGGATCAAACACTAATTTAGAACAACAGTGCTTATCATGAAAATGAGAGAACAGGGGTTGACTTTTAGCAATGGACAGACTTTGAAGTAGAACAGACTTTTGAACAAAGCAGTGGTTATGGCAGACTTTTAAGGATTTTAATGAAAACTTCATTTTTAGCTATTTTTAAGGATGGATATTTGATTTTATGAAAACATTTTAATGCTTTTATTCATAGAAAAACAGGATTTTGACTGTTATTCCATGTTCAACATTCCAATCCTAGAGATCAAGCTTTCAAAGGTGGATGTGTCTAATGCTTTTGTTAGCACATCTGCCAGCTGATCCTTAGTTGGAACATGGTGCAGAGAAATCAAACCTTTTTCATAGCAATCCCTCACAAAGTGATGTCTAATGTCAATGTGCTTGGTGGTTGAGTGGGAAACAGGATTTTGATGATATTTTCTGCTGCCTGGCTATCCAACATGAGTGGTGTCTTTAAGGCAGTGATACTAAAATCCAGCAACTGATTTTGAAGCCAAAGCAGTTGGGCTGTACAGCTTGCAGCAGCTATATATTCTGCCTCAGCAGTGGATGTGGAAACAACTGCTTGCTTTTTGCTCTGCCAAGACACTAGGCAATTGCCTAGGAATTGGCACCCTCCTGATGTGGACTTCCTTGTCTTGTCACATCCAGCAAAGTCACTATCTGAGAAACCTGAAAGCTCAATTTTACCATCAGTTGGATACCGGATACCAAGTGTGGGAGCACCTTTGAGGTATCTGAATATCCTTTTTACAGCAATAAGGTTTGACTTTCTAGGGGCTGATTGGGATCTTGCACAAACACATGTTGCAAACATGATGTCTGGCCTAGATGCAGTTAGGTACAACAAAGACCCAATCATGCTTCTATACAAAGTTTGATCAACCAAATCATCCTTTTCATTAGACATGACTACTTTATTGGTTGCAATGGGTGTACTACATGCCTTACAGTCATCCATCTCAAATTTCTTTAAAAGTTCTTTGGCATATTTGCCTTGATGGATAAAAGTGCCATTTTGTAGTTGCCTTACTTGGAGACCAAGAAAGCACTGGAGTTCACCCATTGCACTCATTTCAAACTCAGCTGTCATGAGTTGTCGAAACTCTTCACACATTTTGTTACATGTGCTTCCAAAGATGATGCCATCCACATAAATTTGGACAATCATCAAATTCTTTCCTCTCCATTTTAGAAACAATGTTTTGTCTATCTTACCTCTTGTGAAACCAATGGAAATTAGAAAGGTGGAAAGAGTTTCATACCAAGCCCTTGGTGCTTGTTTCAGGCCATACAAAGCTTTGTTCAACTTGTAGACATGATCTGGATTAAATGGATCCTCAAAGCCTGGAGGTTGACAAACATAAACCTCCTCTTGAATCTTACCATAGAGGAATGCACATTTGATATCCATTTGGTACACCTTGATGTTGTGGTTGACAGCAAAGGCCAGAAATAATCTAATAGCTTCAAGTCTTGCTACAGGGGCAAATGTTTCATCATAATCAATGCCCTCTTCTTGTCTGAAACCTTGAACCACAAGCCTGGCTTTATTCTTGACAACAATACCCCTTTCATCAGTTTTATTTTTGAAGACCCATTTTGTGCCAATAGGACTCACACCCTCTGGCAATGGTACAAGCTCCCAAACTTGTTGTCTTCTAAACTGTTGAAGCTCCTCTTGCATGGCCTCTACCCAACTGTTGTCTTTTAGTGCCTCTTGGTACTTGACTGGCTGATGGAGAGATAGAAAACCAGCAAAAAGACAAATGTTTTGGGATTGACTTCTTGTGAGCACCCCTTCATTGATGTTGCCAATGATTTGATCTGGTGGATGATATTTCAAGAAGATAAGATCTCCTTGGTATGGAACAATGGCATTGAGTGGGGATGTCTGCAGATGTGAATCATCTGAGCTAACCACTGCGGGTAACTTTGATGATCCAGCAGTGGCTTCAAAAGGTGGTGGAATAGGTGGTAAAGGAGTGGACACATGCTGACTTTGATCCACTGTTTGAGGACTTTTATCAACAGTGTTTGATGATGTGGAAGCAGGGGTTAAGGGGCTACTTTGGTCAACAACTGTTGAGGTAGCAGTGGTTGAGCTTTGACAACTGTTTTGAACATCTGCTGCTCTTCTCATTTTGACAGATTTTTGCTGAGGAATGATGATCTCATACCCATAGTCTTAAGATGAATCCTCTGATGGACCTGCACTGTTAGTCTTGACAACAATATTTTCAAAAGTGAATTTATCAAGATCAAACAAATCTGCAGGATTTGCTGGGATTTTCATTGATGAAAGTTCATTGAACTTTACATTCAAAGTCTCTTCCAATGTTTTGGTCCTTGTGTTAAACACTTTGTAGGCCTTAGCAGTGGTAGAGTATCCCAGATGATAACCACAATCAATTTTGGCTGCAAACTAAGAAATGGAATCTTTTAAGTTTAAGATGAAGCATGGACAGCCAAAAACTTTGAAGTATGAAATTAATGGCTTTATTTTATACAGCAGTTCATAGGCAGTCTTTTGATGCCAGGGGTTGATTAAAACTCTATTTTGGACATAGCAAGCAGTGTTTACTGCCTCTGCCCAAAAAGTTAATGGCAAACCTGAATCAGCAAGCATGGTTCTGGCAACCTCAATCAAAGTCCTGTTCTTTCTTTCAACAACCCCATTTTGTTCTGGTGTTCTTGGAATGCTGTATTGCCTCACAATTCCTTTTTACACACAGAAATCATCAAACTCCTTGTTCCTGAACTCTGTGCCATTGTCACTTCTGAAGATTTTTACTGGAAGGTCAAACTGCTTTTCAACCTGTTTTACAAAGTCTTGCAGAATGCCTGCAGTCGCATCTTTTGAGTGTAAAA
The DNA here is from genome assembly GCA_030545235.1 of Helianthus tuberosus. Lineage (NCBI taxonomy): Eukaryota > Viridiplantae > Streptophyta > Magnoliopsida > Asterales > Asteraceae > Helianthus > Helianthus tuberosus. The sequence continues at coordinate 22,873 of JARYGA010002829.1, forward strand.
AGTAAGTCCATGTAAACCTAGAAAAGTCATCAACAATAACCAAACAATACCTCTTTTTCTTAAGACTCATCACTTTAACTGGGCCAAACAAATCCATATGAAGCATTTGCAAACATTTGGTTGTTTTAGACTCATCAATGGATTTGTAGGAGCTTTTATGTTGTTTTCCTTTTAGGCAGGAAACACAATGCTCAGGACAGGTGAACAGTTTTTGAGGTAAACCTCTTACTAACCCCTGTATTGAAATGGCAGTGATTGTCTTGAGATTTGTGTGCCCCAGTCTTCTGTGCCATAATTCTGTCTCTTTGTTTGATGCAGCTGAGAACAGACAGGCATCAGTTCTGGGGCTCTCTTTTGACATATGCACCACATAAACATTGCCACTTCTTTGAGCAACAAGTTTGGTTTTTCCAGTTTTTATTATTGCTTCAATCTTTTCAACCATTTCTGGTCCAACAATCCTACAACACTCCTTTGTGAAGAATGATCCATACCCCTTGTGACTCATTTGTGAAACACTCAGGAGGTTGAATTTTAGATTGTCTATCAGATTGACATTTTCAAATTTTACATTACCAGATTGTACTGTACCAGACCCCAGAACTTTCCCTTTACTATTATTACCAAAGGATATATCACCCCCTCCATGGATTTTGAAATCTTTGAGAAGGGCTTTACATCCTGTCATGTGCCTGGAGCCTCCACTATCTACATACCAAAGGCTATCTAAGCATGCATAAGCTCCTTGCACATGAAGTAAAAGGATTAGTTCATTAGGGTCTCCAAAGCCAATAAGGCTTTGGATGGGGTCTCAACAGTGTCTGGGATGAGTTCAGATGCATGGGCAGTGGTTAGGTCAGGGGTTTGGACAGTTTTAGGACTGTTTCTCTCTAACCACTGTTGTGGGTCTTGACCAATCACCTGCTGATAACCAAAAGGATGCCTGTTCACTCTTGGTTTAGAGGGCCTTTTGTAGGTCTCATAAACGTGTGGAATCCTTTGGTAAGATGATTGTCCCTTGCCCCTTCTGTATTGGTTGGCAGGGAGTGCATTAGTCACTTAAACATCTCTTTGGACAGATGTTTGATTCAGTTGTTTTGTAACAGCTATTTGGACTGGCACAAACAGTGGTTGGTTTTTGGTGAATTTGACAGATGATGTTGATGGACTCAAGGATGTTTTAGCAGTGTACTCATTCTTTTCTACATCAAAGTTTTTGAGATACACACATGCTTGAGTTTTGTGGTTTGATTTACCACAGATGGTGCAGCTTTCAGCAGGTACAATAACACTTGTTTTGTTTAGATCATATGCTTTTAGATGAAAACAGTCTTTTGTTAGATGGTTTCTCTTTTCACAAAAATCACAAAACAGGTTTTTGATCTTTTCTCTTTTCTTCCTTTTCTCAGACTCCTTAGCAACAGAGTTTTGAACCACTGTTGGGATGTCTTTGATAGGAATGACCTTTGCTTTTGGAGATGTGACACCATCAGTGGTTGTAAAGTCCATAGGCTTGAAATTTTCAAGAATGTCACACTCATCAGACCATGTGGGTTTAAATTGTTATTTCTCAATTTCCTCAAAAGTTGAGGACCCCACAGATCTTTCCAAAGTGATTTTGTTACCAAGTTTGTCGGTTATTTTAACCTCTTGGCCATTCTTGTTGGTTGGTTTAATTTCAGATGAACCAGCTTGTTTTGCAGCAGTGTTTACAAGATCATCATATTTTCTATATCCTATACCAAACTTGACATTGCTTTCAAGCTGTTTTTCAAGCATAACCTCATACCCTTTACAAGATTCCACCCATCTTTCACAAGTAATCTGGGTGGACTCCAACTCCTTTTTGCAAACTTGGTATTTTTCTACCATAGTTTGGAGTTGAGTCTTGGTTATGCTCTTCTCTTCTCTGAGACTGCTGATTTCTTTGTCTTTTTCAGCCAATTTGTTTCTAAGTTCTTTTAATAACTTTTCAAATTTGACTTCATCAGTTAAGACTTTATCCCTAAGGTTTTCATTTACCTCTTTGATGTTAGCAAATGAAATAATGCATTTGTCTAAACACAGTTTTTCAAGAACTTTAGGTGATACCTTAGCAGCAGCCATCATGGCACAATCACATTGATGATCACCTTCTTCATCAACTCTATCTTCTTTCTCACCTGCTTTCTTCTCTTCCTTTTCTTCTTTCTCTTCTTCGGACCAGGGGTCAGTCATTGGTTTAATCAGGGTTTCTGAATTTTCTCCCAGCAGTAGTTCACCAGCAACTGCAGTAACCACTGCTTCAACCACTTTATCCACTATTTCAGCACTTAACTATTCACCTTCAGTTTCTACCCCTTCTGGTATTGACTCTAATGCCATCAAACAAAATTCATCATTAGAAGGATCATTAAAAGCATTGAGTGCAAAATTTTCATCACCAAGCTCATCAGGCATGCTGCTCCAGTCAACAAAGCCTTGAGTGAAAAAGCTTTGCTGATCTGGTTGTGTACTGTTGGAGCAGCTGGTTGAGGTGCAACAGGTTGCACTTGTGCCTGAGGGACAGGGGTTTGAACATACTGAATTTGTGGAACAGTTGTTTGAACATAATGCACAGGCACATGGGTTGCAGCATAGTGAGCAGTGTTAACATGGGCAATAGGGGTATATTGGGTATAGTGCACAATGCTTTGATGTTGTGGTCTAGGGTTTGAGCTGGGATGAGTGATTAGTGGACCAGTGGTTTGACTCCTGCATTCCCTAGCAAAATGACCTAGCCTATTGCACTTATAGCACTTGATTTTTGATTTATCCAACCCCACTTTTAAGTTCCCATGTAACCCTGGGAATTTTCTCCCTGTTCTTTTGTAGAATTTGCTTGTTCTTACACTACGCAAAGCCAACTGATGCAAAATGTCCATTTCTTCTAAGTCAGTGGGATCAAAGTGTTGCAAATCATTGAGTTCAAAACACAAGTTATCTGACATCTAGTTTTCACAATTTGCAGTAAAAGCATAATTTGCAGAGTGAGAATCAGGGTTATTGAAATTTCCACCAGCAGTTATATCAATAAAGTGATCATAACCCTGATCCTTACTACTGCTACCAGATTCTTCCTGACCAAAAATAGCTGTGCTGCCAAATGAATAATCATCAGCAACTTTGCCAGACTCTTGCAACTTCTTTTTCTGGTTTAACTCCCTTTCATAGGTCAGGAGACCATGAAGTTGGGTCTGGGTCAGATCTTTGAACTCAGCAGAGTTTCTAGTAACAAATGCAATGGTATCCCATTTTTCTGGTAGTGATCTAAGGAACCTGCTATTTTGAGTTAAATTTGGAAATGTTACTTTAACAAGCCTTAGTTCACTAATGAGACAACTGAATCGCTCAAACTGCTGAGTCAATGATTCACCCTTGATGTGACAGAATGTTTCATACTGCTGATTCAGAATTTCCCTATTGTTTTCAATAACTTCTTCTGTTCCCCCAAACTGTTCCTTCAGTGCATCCCATAGCTCTTTGGCACTGTTACAATGTAACAGTCCAACATAGATCTCATTGGGTAATGCACATGCTATGATGCTAAATGCTTTGGCATCGAGTTCAAACTTTTGAAAATCAGTTTCAGTATAATTTTTAGACGGTTTAGGTACGAACTTCTTTGCATCCTTATCACTTGGCACCATAGGAACATGGGGACCAAAAACAACAGACCTCCAACATCCAGTGTTCCGTTGAGCAAGGATGTGACCCATCCTTCTCTGCCAGATGTTGTATTCATTACGTTTAAGCATGGGTGGTTTGAAAAGAGAGCCAATGTTATTCTTATCATCTTGTGATTGTGACGTCATCCTGGTTGTTTTACAGGCACTGATTAATCAACTTTGATGGTGATTAAACCTTGCTATGTTTTTCAACAAAACGAACAAACTATCAGTATCAACGATTATGAGCTGAACTATTTATGTCAAAATGATTGTTAAATCAAATTTGACTGTCCAGGCTCTGATACCAATTATTAGGATCTGAGTTTGGTTTTGATTGTGTTTTACACTTGAATTAAAATGAACAATGAATGAGTAGTGCAACGGAATATAATGGAAGCAAACTTTTCACAATCAAACGAGAGAATTGCTTTTAACATACAAGTTTAACATTAAACCGAATGCTTGAAGTCCTATTGTTTTTATTTTATTTTTAATTATATATGGTATTTTGGGCTCGGTTTTCGCATACGGGGTGTATTTTAAGACGTATAGGGGCATTCTAAATATATTAGGAGTGTCAGAAATATTTTTGGAGGGTTTTTATATCCTCCCCACCTTGTTTTAGAACTCGTCCTCGAGGTCTACTGAAATAAGTATGGGTATTTCTTTGCATTTCTGATTCAAGCTCCCAAGTGTACTCTGGTCCTCTCTTGGAGTCCTATTTCACTTTGACCAGAACTAATCTCTTGTGTTTAAGATTCTTGACTTTCCTGTCTTTAATTTGTAGAGGATTTTCTACAAACTTAAGCTTTTCATTTACCTCTATATCCTTAAGAGGCACTATTAATGATTCATCGGCTAAGCATTTCTTGAGATTAGATACATGAAATACATCATGTATTCTTGCCATTTCTTCTGGAAGTTATAGCTAATAAGCTACAAGTCCTATTTTTCTGATAATCTCAAAAGGTCCAACATACCTGGGGCTTAGCTTTCCCCTTTTGATGAATCTTACCACTCCTTTCCAAGGAGAGACCTTTAATAACACCTTGTCTCCTACCTAAAACTCCAACGGCTTTCACCTGTTATCAGCATAACTCTTTTTTCGGTCACATGCTGCTTTCAGTCGTTCCTTGACTTGAACAATCTTGTCCGTTGTTTCTTGTACTATCTCTGGTCCGGATAATTGGTTTTCTCCGATTTCTGCCCAACAGACTGGAGTTCAGAACTTCCGTCCATAAAGTGCTTCGAATGGTGCAGCATTGAAACTGGTATGATAGCTGTTATTGTAAGAAAATTCTATCAATGGTAAGTGATCGTCCCAATTACCTCCGAAATCAATTACACAAGCTCTAAGCATATCTTCCATCGTCTGAATTGTCCTTTCGCTTTGGCCGTCCGTTTGAGGATGATATGCGGTGCTGAGATTAAGCTTGGTTCCCATTGCTTTTTGGAAACTTGTCCAAAAATGATAGGTAAACGACTATCTCTATCAGAAACAATTGATAAAGGAATTCCATGTAATGAAACTATTTCATTTACATACAACTTAGCTAACTGTTCCATACTGAAAGTTTCCTTCATTGGTAGGAAATGAGCTGACTTAGTTAACCTGTCTACAATCACCCAGATTGTATCATTATCTTTTCTTGTCTTGGGTAATTTGGTAACAAAATCCATTGTTATCAATTCCCATTTCCATACTGGCATTTCTAATTGCTGCAATAAACCTGAGGGGTTCTTGTGTTCAGCTTTAACTTGTGAGCAGGTTAAACACTTGGAAACATAAGTTGCTATATCCTTTTTCATTCCTATCCACCAAAAATTCTTTCTTAAGTCTTGATACATCTTATCACTTCTTGGATGCATTGTATACTTAGACTTATGGGCTTCTTCTAATATACGGTGGCGTAGGTTTCCTAATTTGGGTATCCATACTCTTTTCTTATGGAATCTCCAAATTCCATCTGTTCCTTGTTCTAATTCCTTAATCATTCCTTTCAACCTTTCAGTATCATCCTTGATTACTGATTCTTGTGCTTTTCTAGTCTGTTCATTTAAATCTACTTGTAGATTTAATTTAAGAGAACGTACTCTTTTTGGCTTTTCGTGATACTTTCGACTTAAAGCATCGGCTACTACATTAGTCTTTCCTGCATGATACTGGATATTACAATCATAATCGCTAAGTATCTCCATCCAGCGTCTTTGTCTCATATTCAACTCCTTTTACCCGAAAACATACCTTAAACTCTTATGATCGGTGAAAATGGTAAACTTACTACCGTAAAGGTAATGTCTCCAAATCTTAAGGGTAAAAATTATGGATCCTAATTCCAAATCATGGGTAGAATAATTCTCTTCATGATTCTTAAGTTGTCTAGAGGCGTAGGCTATAACCTTTTGGCGTTGCATCAACACACATCCATAACCTAACTTAGAAGCGTCACAATAGACTACAAAGTCTTCAGTTCCTTCTGGTAACACTAATATGGGTGCATTGATTAATCTTTGCTTAAGAATTCTAAAGTCTTCTTCTTGTTTTGGTCCCCATTCAAACTTAACAGATTTACAGGTTAGCTTAGTTAAGGGAATGGCTATTCTAGAAAAATCTCAGATAAATCTTCTATAATAACCTGCCAATCCTAGGAAACTTCTAATCTCGGTTGGTGATTTTGGGGTTTTCCATTTGGTAATCGCCTCAATTTTCGTAGGATCTACATGAATTCCTTCATGATTAACTAAATGCCCAAGAACTGTACTTCTTCTAACCAAAATTCACACTTTGAGAACTTGGCATAAAGTTTTTCTTTTCTTAATAAACTTAGAAGTGCGTGCTAATGCCTTGCATGTTCCTCTTTGCTCTTAGAGTAAATGAGAATATCATCTATGAAGACAATTATGAATTTATCCAAATATGGCTTACATATTCGGTTCATCATGTCCATAAAAGCGGCTGGGGCATTGGCTAAACCAAATGGCATGACAGTAAATTCATAATGGCCATACCTTTTTCTAAAAGCGGTCTTAGGAATGTCCTCTTCCTGTACATTTAATTGATGATATCCTGAGCGTAAATCGATTTTAGAGAAAAATCGAGCTCCTTGCAATTGATCAAATAAATCATCGATCCTCGGTAATGGGTACCGCTTTTTAATTGTGACTTTGTTCAATTCACGGTAATCAATGCACATTCGCATTGACCCGTCTTTCTTTTTAACGAATAAGATTGGTGCTCCCCATGACGACGAGCTTGGCTGTATGAATCCTTTCTCCAACAATTCGTCTAACTGTTTCTTCAACTCTTGCATTTCTGCAGGTTCCAAATGATAAGGTGCTTTGGCAATTGGTGTTGTTATTGGTAGCAGATGAATTCGAAATTCGACTTCCCTGTCCAGCGGTAGTCCTGGTAATTCTTTTGGAAACACATCTGGAAACTGAGGTACTATTGGAATATCTTTCAGTTCTTTTCCTTTAGTGTTAGTGATTATGGAAATCAAATACATTAATGATCATTTCCTTATATAACTAGCTGTTTTCATCACAGAGATGAATTTTGTGTATCTAGACGGTTTATCTCCTTTAATTGTGATATTTTCACCCTTTGGTTAATTTACTTGGATTGACTTTTGATCACATAGAATACTGGCTTTATTGGCTATTAACCAATCCATTCCTAATACAACATCAAATCCTGCCAGATTCATTAGATAAAGGTTTGCAATAAACTTTTGATTTAGAAGTTCTATTCTTGCTCCCTGCAAGATTTTGGTAATCTTAATGGTTTCCCCATTTGCTGTCTCTACTAAACATTCTTGTGGGAGTTTAGTTAATGGTTGATTGAGAAGTTTGCAAAATAAAGTATTAATAAAACTTTGGTTTGCACCAGAGTCAAATAATACTTTAGCAAAAACATCATTAACTAAGAACGTACCGGCAATCACGTTCGGGATCATCTTTGCTTCTTCTGCGGTTAGCACAAATGCTCAAGCATTTTTAGTATTCTTGGTGTTCATGGCTGGAGCTAGTTTTGGACAGTGTGGCTTGATGTGTCTTTTTTCTCCACAGTTGAAGCACACTCCATTACTAGGTTTCTTCCTACAATCTTCTTCCTTGTTTCCTGGTATGTTGCAGAAGTTGCAGTAAGTGGAGCATCTTCCTGAATGCTTCTTCTTGCAGGCCTTACAGTAAGGTGCAGAGGTAGAACCTACATTTTTCCACGATTGGAATTTCCATAGTGGAATTCCTAGGTAAGCCTTTGAGCTAGGTTCCTCCTCTGGTCCTCTTCTCGTGTACGTACTAATTCATATGTCAAGGTGTTTGCTAGTTCTACAGCTTCTTCTATAGTTTGGGATCTAGCTGCCTTGACTACATGCCTAATCTCACTGATTAATCCCCATATGTAACGGGAGATTAATATTGGTTCTGGTGATGCAAGGGTTGGCACTATTCTAGCATATTCAAAGAAAGTAGGAGTGTAACCCTTACTATCTACTCCAGACATTCTAAGGTTGAAGAACTTATTTGCTATCTGTTCCTTTTCATTGGGAGGGCAGACTTTCCTTTCCACCATGTTCTTAAATTCTTCCCATTCCATATTGTAAACCCTGTCACTTCCCCTAGACTAGAGGATAGTGTTCCACCATTCTAAGGCTTGATTTCTTAAACAAATTGGAGGCAAACATTATCTTATCCTCTTCTGCGCACTTGCTTATTTTTAAGACTGCCTCAGTCTTTTCTATCCAGCGTAGAGCTGTAATGGGTCCTTCATTTGCCCGAGAATTCTATTGGTTTACAGGACCATAATTCTTTATAAGAACAACCATAAGACATGGTTCTTCTTCTTTTGGGAATGGGCACTTGAAGTATTGGTCCATTATTTACGATGTGTTCTGGTTCAATAGGTCACTTACTGCCATTATTACTTTTATTGTCCGCTTCCTTAACTGTTTTGATAATATATGGCATTGCGTCTATAATTCCTTGTGCCACTATGTGTTGAATGACATTGTTATCTACTTGGTTTCCATTATTATTGTTGTTCTGGTTATCGTTATTCTGGTTTTCCTGGTTCACTTTGTTGTCCATCTGAATTTTAAACATTTATTACGTATTAATATCACAAAACAATATTTAATGCAACTAATCATACGACAAGCATATTGATCAAAATCGTCGAACATTGCGACTTTTACTCTATTTTATATTATGCATCTAAATCTATTACAAATACAACTGGAATTGAAAATACAATACTAGTATGCATCCGTAATTGTTATCTAGATATTACATATTTTTTTCAAACATACACACGTATTATATATATGTGTATATTATTATTATTAATGGTACGGGTTCATCCAAAAGTCCATATTACGCTCGTCATATTTCCAGACGAGTCGTTCCCCTATTTGTCTCATCCTCTCACTCTCTTCTAAAATCTCCTCACCAAAGGTTCAGAGTTCTTGCACATTCTAAGTGTTCATGGGTGGTGCGGGTGCTGGTATTGGGTTTGGGAACTGGGGCATGGGTTCCTTAGGTGGGTAAGGGTTCTCTAGGATTTCTCTGATGAATTGGTCGTTATCATAATATGGGTCCAGGGTGTCTAGGTTTGGGTAGGCTGCTAGGTTTGGCATGGGTTCATCTGGTATTGGGTAGCATTGTTCATAATCTCTATGGTCATCAAGCCATGGGTCATAGTTTGGGGGATGGGGTGCTGGTACTCTAGGTATCTCTGCTGGGTCAAAATCAGGCATTGGAATTTGGTCTATAGGGTTTGGTTCCAAATCCATAGGTTGTGTGGGAAATAGTGGTAATGGCTGGGGTGCTATGAGTTGTTCTAGATTAGGGTCTGCAGCTGTAGTTGCTAAGATATGAAAATTGTTAGACTCCTATTGAGCATATCCTGAGTGTGAGCATTTGTTTCTCTATTCGCGGCTGCTAAAGCACGCTGCTGCTGAAGTTTTCTTATCCTTTTCCTACCTTCATGGGCTCCTCTGCTGAACCATCCTCTTTTCTTAGGAGGGAATGGCTCTTCAGATTGTGCTTTGAACACGGAAATCCCATCTTCAGTGTCAGCCAAATACCCTGAGAGGGTAGGCTGTGAAGAGGTGCCTTCGTCCCTAGGTGAGCTGGACAACTGACGGTAAGCGTCTGAAGGTCCTTGGTCGCTCATACGGTAAACTAACAAATAGTCAAATAACACAAAACAATAATATACAGATATGCACGTAGTTTCGTAGATAATTTCCTAACATATTGAATAATATCTTGGTGTCAGCGGAACACTTCTGTGGCTGAATCAGTGGCTTAGCTCTGATACCACCTTCTGTCACAACCCCTGTCCCGTATTTAACCAGGAACGGGCGGCTGCGGCCAGTTTCAGTGGTATCGGTATTTATCAGTTTGGCAGCGGAAATTACATCAGGACCGTAGTTAGGAAATATTTTATCAGAGTAAAATACCACACTTTTATAATATTAAATACGTGGGAAATTCCCAAGTTTCTAGTACACACATTTTCATAGGGATATACCCCATTTTATTTAAATAAAAACATCTCTTTATTTAGGTAACTTTTGTAGCCACTTTTCCAAGCCTTCAGTGCTGTCCAGCTGGCTTCTATTTGGCTTTCACATTTTGTTACCTGAAACGCATTTAAAAACATTTTGTCAGTGGGAAATACTGGTGAGTGAATCCCAGCTTAATCAAGATATGTAAAACCATTTACAGTATTGAGGGCGGTCACGCAATTACATTTGTTTATTTTCTACTTTAATTACCACCCACGGTGTTGTCAACCCGACTTGTGGTCATGTTACAACTCACAGTGTAGTAACAAATTTTGTATACAAAACCCCAACATACCGACGATTATTGTAGAATACAAATACTCAATCACTGTTTAATATAATGTAAAACATTTGAGGTTTTGTAAAAACAGTTTGCAAAAAGGAGATTACTCACATTGCTATCTTAGGGTTTTCCTTTGTGATTTCCTGGTGATTATCTATTAATTACACAATGCACACGCATTAGTATAATAACCCAATATTTACATTAGTAATACCCTCCCCGAGACAGAATTCCAACGTCTACGTCAGGCAGAACCTCGACAGCCGTTACGGAACCCTAGATCAATCGGGCAACGTATCTAATACGTAACCGGGGGTTATGATACTTACAACGAGGCAGAACTTTGTTATTTATGGGGGGTAAAATGACCGGGTATAGTGTATACTATTCAGAATTGAGAGAGAATTCGAAAAGTTTGAGCGAGTTGGGACTGAGGGCGATCGAAGGTATTTATAGGGCTGATTTTCAAGTTTGTCGCACCCCGCGTAAGCCGAAGGCTTAGCCTTCGCGGCCTACAAGCTAGGGGTGTAAGTTTTAGCTTTGCTGATTCGTTGAAGTAGGTTTGACACGAGTGGTGACACGTGGCAGCCTGGGGGCTTGCCCTGGTGACCAGCTGTCGCACCCAGCGTAGCCCGAAGACAAGGTCTTCGTGGCCCGCGAGCGCGCCACAAATTTTTTTTTTATTTTATGTTTAATAATATATGGTATTTGGGCTTGGTTTTCGCATACGAGGTGTATTTTAAGACGTATAGGGGCATTCTAAATATACTAGGGGTGTCAGAAATATTTTTGGAGGGTTGTTATAAATTTTACTTGATATTGTGTTATATTTTGCGATCTATTATGTGTCACTTATTAAATTTAAGAAATTTTTGTAGGATAACTTTACCTATTAATATTGTGACACCCCACGAAAACTCTCAAACGTATTAGTTTCTTCAGCGACTGCTTGCCAAATTTTGGGACGAAATTTCTTTCAATATGGTGATGATGTGACATCTCGCATTTTCAAGTATTTTCCATTGAGTTTTCCTAGTTTAATCTTTGTGAATCATTGAACGCTCTTGCATTTTATTATACATATAAGCTATAATAAAACGAACAAACACGAACTAGTGGGACTAGTTTTGCACATACGTTAACAGTTTCAAAGTTTGAAACCCGAGGGACTAGCCTTGTCATAACACACAACTTGTTTTGTTTAGCTTTTTGTTAGTGCATATTTAGTATGTCCGCCACTGTGCGATTAGGCTAGATAGAGCGTGTGTTGAATATTGTATAGAATAGTATGAAAACAGACATTGTTTTGTATGAAACATAGTCCATCTGGACGGGTGGACATCATGTCAGTCCGTAAGCCCATTCGTCCCTAAGGATCTAAATTGTTAAGGTCCATCCGGATGGATGGACATTAGTCATTCAGACGGATGGGTGTAGCCTATATATAGGGATGAGGAGTCCCATTTGGATAAGCTTTTGGTTCCTTGAGAAGAGATGCTGTCCAACTGGTTTCACGGGTATGTAACTTCTAATCAGTAATAGAAACCAGATTAAATTGACTTGTTCGGTATCGATTCTACTTCTACTCATTTCTTATCACTGAACCGGTTATCTCGGGACCAAAACTCCGTCTAACCTGCCGGATCTTGGAATCTCAATTGGTATCAGAGCTGCGGTACCGATTCAATCGATCTAATAGTTGATTGAATCACCTACGCTCTAGAATTTTGGATTTTTGGAGGTTTTGATGTTAAACATCGAATAAACATCAAATTGAATGTCAATTCATGGATGGAATTTGAAATTGAAGAGATCATTAGATTTAGAATTGATTTTCACACAATCGTGTGAAGTTTCATCATGAAATTCACAGAAATAAGGATTTTGGATCGAAAAATATGATTAGGAATGTTCTTGAGAGGTTCAGACATTTTCGAGCGGATGCACACATTCGGACGGATGGACATATGCACATCCGGACGGATGGGCATATACAGATTCGGACGAATGGACATTCGGGATAAATTATCATTTCGTTCCAAAGTCAGTTCATCCAGACGGATGGACCTACTCCATTCGAATAGATGAACAAAGGCATTTTTTGATCCCAATAACGAGGTGAGTCTCCAAAAAAAATTTGGTGATTGAATTTTTTTTCGAGTTTTAATAACCAAGTTGGGTTGTTCGGGGACACCGTCTAGGGCTTCAGCGAACAAATTTGATGATGCGATCATAGATTGTGGAAATTAGTGGGGTAGTCATGATACTGGTGCAGAATGTGTATCTTCTTGGTTATCTGACTATTAATGGGCCGTAACGTAAAATCTACAATGATGAAAAACTCACGCTTTGGGGCAAAATTGTCATATTTGCAGTACAATCGAGTTTTTCAGGAGATAAAAGAGGACCGAATTGCTTAGTTTGAGGGGGAATTCAGTGGTAAGACGTCAGAATTTGCAAAAATGAGGGGGAATAAAAATTTCAATACGAAATTCCAACATTTTTGAAATTCGTGACGATGCAATAGTATTCTGGTGGTTCCACTTCAGATTGTCTGGAGATGCATAGGACCTAAATTTTTGTGAATTCGTGATCATAGGAAGTTCAGACTCTATAGATCAGGGTCAGATTGACGTCTTAGGGTTTGAGTCTCGGGTCTTCGTCAAGCCGGTCAGCAGGATTAGCATCAAGAGATGATACTTATATAATATTATAGACGCGTGATAGTCTAAAGTGTCAGAATGGATAATCTTCGAGCAAATGAATTGTTTTTCGGACTAACCGCCGGGATATGATGATTTTTGTTGGTTAACTTGCTGCCGGAACAAGCAGAGAAGACTATACATCTGTTATCGTGACTGAAGAGGAAGAATGTGAATTTGATTGTGGATGAATGTTTCTGAGATCTGAATGTGTTACCAGATGTTTCTGGTTTATTAGATTGATCAAGGAGATTCTGCATCCTTGATTAGTTATCAGTCTTGTTACTATCCATTGGGAATAGGGGAACTATAGCCACACCGTTATCCTAGCTCTCGTCACTGACACCCAAACAAAATAAAAGAAGATTAAAGATATTCCCATCGTTCGTGATTTTCCTAAGGTATTTCCCGAAGAGTTACCCTGTGACACCTGTGTCACTACAACCATCATACAAATACCAAACCAATGAAATATTGTATTTCATACTTGGGATTTGTATAAATATGTGTATCGTTTGCACATATCAATTCTTGTTCGATTTCGAGCTCTAAATCGCTTTCTGGAAGGTTATACGCGAACTGATGCGTAAACGTAATCAGTTTAACGCGAAAAACACTCCGTAATAGTGATATAGGCTTAACATACCTTAAATACCCTTTACATAACTTAGAAATAAGTTTTGGATGGTTTGGTGTGTCGAAATCAAGTTTATTCGCTTACAGGGACTAATTTCGACAACCTGCGAAAGTTTGCCGATTCGTACTGTAATGAACATTCTGAAACATGATCATAAGTTAAAAATGCCCTAAATATCCTTTACATAGCTTAGAAATAGGCTTTGAAGTGTTTGGTGCGCAAAAATAAACTTTAGATCAAACAGGGACTAAAAGCGTCAAAAAGTGCATAAGTTTGCATTTTCACGCGTATCTTACGTTCTGAATATATCCCGGACATCCAAAAATTTATGTAATCATTAAAATATTTTATTTTAGTGATTGGCATGATAAAATTCCATTCGTCGCGTAATTTGGATCGTTTTTCGCGTCCGTTCGTGTTTCGTCGTAATTAACCGAATAACGCAACCGTACGGCCAAACGAACAGATATCCAAGATATTTTTGAGCATGTTTTATGTTCCCTATACTTTAACTTCATTTTAGAGCCTTGAAATGGGGTTAACGGGGCTTGAATGTGTCAAAAATGCATCGAAAACCAAGATTTACAACTTCAGGGACCTAAATTGCAAATCTGCCAAACATTGGCTCAGGAGGGGCGCGTAAGACTCCCTTGATTCTTACGCTGGGCGCGAGAGACCCCTGGATCTGCAGAATATTGTTTCCAGCTGTTCCCATGTGTTGCAAATGGTTTTAAATAGTCTATGGGCTTGTTTAGGGGTGCCCATGGTATTCTAAAACAGGGGGTACACTTCTAAGGCCAAGATCGAAGCTCGTTTATCGATGAATGATCCTAACGGTGGCCCGAAAACTATATATACCCCCATGATTTTCATTTGCAACTCACAATTTGATCTGAATTCACTCTAAGTTGGGGTTCAAAACCTCATACCTGAGTATTTTTAGATCAAAACTCCATTGCTTGGACCCTTTGTAAGTATTCTTTCATTCTTTTACACGTTTTCAAGCACGAAAGTCAAACAGTGTTAGACTTTCTGCTTTGACCAGTCAATGGTCAACACGAAGTTCGTTTGAACTTCTTAACATGAGCGTAATCACGATGGTCAAAGTCCCGTGTGACTATACCTACTGATTACCACGTTGATTAGGTATAGTGACGAGTCATAGTTTCGGTCAAAATACGCGTTTATGCGTATTTTGCAACCAAACTATTCTTGGGTATCAAAACCCTTTGTTTTGATATCAAACTTGTTTTCTAACTTCGATGAACATGTTTTAACATGTTTAACTCGTCACTTTTAGTATAGTGCTTATATAGGGTCGTAAGGTAAGCGGTCTAAACAACCGCTTAGACTTTCGAACCCGACCCGTTTGGTCGATCATTAGGATCCGACCAAGCATGTTTAGTGACCGTAGATATATAGGAAATAACCTTCCGAGGTTATACCTTATGGTCACTTAGTTTAATTAGTTGTATGATAGGTTGTTTATATGCCTTTGGTAAAATGACCAAAATGCCCTTTTCATGCATAATTGGTATTTGAGCATATGAAACCCAAAATTTTGTCACTTAACTGATTATGCAACATATTTAAACACGTTTAGGCATATAATACTTGCCATAGGACTAGTTAGGCGTTCTGAATGCGTTTTACGCGAACGACGCGTTAAAGTAGCGTAAGCTACCTAAACGGATCCTAATGGGTCATAAGCACTTAGGTTAGGTTTCGATTTAGTATGTAGGCTTTGTTAAACCATATCATGTGAGTTCCAACTCTCATTTGGTTTACGAAACCTCATCCTATCCGATCTTCCGATTTAGGTCCGGTTTATTAACTTAGTTACCTATATAAGGTGCCGTTTGATTTCTGTGATCCCTCTAGCTTTGCTTGGTTGTTATTCAAGACTTCTAAGCATCCTCAAGTGAGTACATAGACCCCTCTTTTACCGTTTTCAAATGTTTTGGGGTGAAACATGTGTGCTTAATTGTTATTTTCATGATTTCAAAGTATAAATTGATTATACATGCTAGTACTTATCTTTTGACAAACTGAATGATTATATATGGTTTAAACACTAATTTTTCAAAGATTATTAAATAAATTGTTGGGTTGTACTTATTTTATACATTCACCAAACCGATTGGTAGTACGATATAGCGCTATAGGACTAGACACCCCATTCCTGTTGTATGGAATGTCAGAAACCAAATTTTATCCAAATAGAGATTGCCTTTGTGGTATTTCTATAGTCTCTGAGGTGTAGTTTGATACACTAAGGTTTGAATGAATTCTAAATCACATTTTCTTTTGTATATTTTGATATACTTCCAAAGTATAGTTTGATATGCTCCCATATGTGATATTGTTTACCAAAGTATAATTTGATATACTATGTACATAACCAACATATATTTTGTTATTTACTAAAGCATAATTGATATGTTATTTTCAAAACCAAAACATAGTTTGATATGTTATTTACAAAACCAAAGTATACTTATGATATACTACTGAAAACTATTATTTTAACAACTAAAGTATATTTGATATACTATCTGTTCAACTATTTTGAAACTAAAATATATTTTAATATATATTACTTATCCAATTTTCTCAAAACCAAGGTATATTTTTATATATACTACAAACCTTTTTATCAAAACATGTTTTACAAACAACATATTTTATTCAAACTCATTTTACTTGGTTATTTATTTATCTGTGCATTATTCTTTTATATCATCTGAGTTCTTATCAATTTTCGCATGATTTATAAAAGAAAACATTTTTATAGGTTCATGACTACTTTCTGTTAAACATTCTTTTAAACTTACAAAGTCATGATCCTAAATCAATAAAAACCTCTGTATCTCACGAGCATTTTTATGCTGACGTACCTATTTTTACATATGTTTCAGGTGCTGCTATGTGATGATTGTTGATGCATGCTACACATAGGATGGACTTGTGCCTTAGCGACTTTAAAACTTGAAAGACAATATTTGTATTTATCTGATTTGTAATAAAACGATGAGTTCATTAATTCAATAAAACGAAACTATTTAATACGTGGTTGTGAAATAATGATTCTGTTACGCCACTCCCCGACGTTTCCGCCACGATTTGTTATTTTACGTGGTCGGGGTGTGACAGAAAAGTTGGTATCAAGGCCAATGGTTATAGGGAATTAGGTTATTAGTAATGCTTTGACCTAGACTATAACCTTCCTAGGACCCTAACACAAGTTATCTTGTGTTTAGTCTTAAAAAAATATTGCCGCCTATCTTTAGGTAACAACCGAAATAAGAACACAAATTTCGAATCCGCTTTGAAACCAATCATCTGTTCTAGGATGATTTATTATAAGGTTTTGAACCCTCTAAGTTTTCAAAATCTCGTCAAAGTTTGGGTCTTATAATGTGAACACATGCAATCTAGAAGGGTGGATGCCTGTATCCTGAGTCTTCTGTCTAAGGCTAGAGTGTTCATACAAATCCACATAATTGGACCAATCACTCTTACCTGGGAATTCTTGGGATGAGTGTCCACTTATAGGCTAAAGTAGGTTTTCGCGATACATTATATTGACCCCTTTACTTTGATTGGTCACTGCGTGTCATTTGTTTTGTTCAAGGTAACGAACGAATAATCGCCTTCCCTGTGTTTTTTCGATGCTTTCAATACCCCGTTTGTTTTTCCCAATTGTCAACCTCACTCGCTTCTCATGTTTCCTTGTTCTTTTTAGACAATGCCTCCTCGACGAGATGCACAACCTCTAACTAACGAAGAAGTCACAGCCCTTGTCTCTCAGCAAATGGCTGTTGTGCTTCCGAACATAGTAACCCAGATCCATCAGTTATACAACAACAATAACAACAACAATGCTCAGTGTAGTTTCAAGACCTTCAATTCTGCTAAACCTTTGAACTTTTATGGGTCTCAAGGAGCAACCGTGCTCCTGCAATGGTTTGAAAGTTTGGAAAGCACATTCAGACATGTGCTGTTGGGATTGAACCCTACCAGAGGAACAGATGATGTAAAGCCAAAACCGGATCACAACAGTGGATTCATAATAATCAGCTGTTTGAATTAAACTTTCCCCTTGACAGTGGTCATCTGGCAACTGACAGACTTCAAAGCACTGCTCAATAAGACAACTGTTACTAAAGTACTGATGAAGATTAAAGACTGAAGCTCAATCTACTGACGTAATTCAAGCACTGCTGAAGAGTTAAAGCACTGCCCATTCAAGGTCTGATCACCCTTTAAAGAAAGCACTGATGCTCAACATCAGTGGTTGACTACATTAGTGGAATGAAGAATCAGTGTTTATACATCAGTGCTTAGAATGTAATCAGTGTCTGTATGGTCAGTAGTTATAGATCAGTGGATAGAGTTTGTTAGGTTGTTAGATGTCGCTTTCATGGTGACGTCAGCTGAGATGCTTCAGTGGTTTGGTTTGCCTATAAATGGAGCAGTACTCTGTACTGTTACATTCGATGGACTGAGTGAGTTCTTCTCCTCTGATCCAATCCTTTCATCTTGTGAAATCAACCTTGGAGCATCAGGCTGAGGGGGAGTTTAGTTTGTAAGCATGCTTTGTAATCTTATGATTTGTATTGTAATCTTTCGACTCTATGAAAAGCATGTGTTTATCAAAACTATTTTCTTCTTCGATTGTGTTTACAAAGTTTGTATTCATTTCCGCTGCACTTAGTCTCGATACATATTTATTGATTTGTTCAAATTATACAAACAAACACAATCTTGAGGGCCTCCGACCTAACATGTGCAATGTCCGAATGAGCGTAAGGTTGAGTTTGCATCCAGTGCATTCGAGAAGCGTGTTCTTACATGGTGGAACGGTGTGATGAGTGATAGGGGTGCCGATGTGGCACTAGCTCAAACTTGGGAAGAGCTTCGAGCTCTAATGATGAAGGAGTTCTGCCCTCGTCATGAGCTTAGAGCATTGGAAAGGGAATTCGATGATCTAAAGCAAGACAGTGGTGAACATCGAGCCTACACTAACCGTTATGAGGAACTGAGCCTATTATGTCCTGCCATGGTTACGCCTTTGGAAAAGGCGATCGAGAAGTACATTGATGGTCTTCCTGACCCAGTTCAGGATATCGTTACTGGTAGCAACCCTACTACCGTCAGACAGGCCATTGAATTGTCTGCTACCCTGACTGAATCCCAGATCAGGAAAGGTAAGCTTTTTCAAAAGGGCGACCCAAAACCATCTGACAAGTCTGCACAAGAAGAACCAAAGGATAAACAGGCCGAGACATCCAAGAAGAAGAAGCGCAAGGTTTCACAAAACTGCTCAATAACTGCTCAGAACAATCAGGTTGCACCAAACCAGCCAGCACAACCTCGTACAAGGAAAAAATATGTTGGTACCGCACCTTTGTGCAAAAAATGCAACCGTCATCATCTGGAGCAAGTACAATGTCACAAATGTACCCACTGTGGGCGATTGGGACATTTGGTCAATACCTGCCGTTATGCAAATCAAGCTGCTGCAAATCCTGTTGTTGCGCAAGCACAGTTTCCAGCTGGGTCGTGTTATAACTGTAGTGACCTTACTCACTACCTAAACAATTGCCCAAGACTTGTTAACGCAAATCCAGCGCGTGGACAAGTGTTTAACATAAACGAGGCAAACGCGAACGACAATGCAGCAGTGAACAATTAGTCTTTTGTATTTCTGTGTTTGTTATCCTTTGACGTTTGGTACAATTCAGCTGTTATATAAATAAAATTTGTTGTTTCAAGTTTAATTTACGAAACTGATACAATTATGTGATTATGTGCTTATGTGATTTCTTTATGTCCTGTGTTTTTGTGTTATCCGAATATTCATTATCCAAATCCTCATAGAATCTTCCATATCTCCATATGGGGGATTCATAGTAGGATATCCAAAGGTACTACCTTAAACCCTTAATGGGCTTCTACGTAATAGTTAAGACCCTTGGATTATGAAGTACTATTCTATAATTGGACCCCTTGAGTGGTCTAGTTAAAAAGATTGATTCAAAATCTGGTTAGGAATATCATGTGATGATATAACTGAAAAGATCCCTTAAGTGGTCTATTTAAGGAGATCATACGACGGTCTGGTTAAGGAGATCATGTGTTGATCTAGTTAAAAAGATCCTTTGGTGGTCTAGTCAAGTCACTTCATGTTTATTCGATTGATTTTTC
The DNA here is from genome assembly GCA_030545235.1 of Helianthus tuberosus. Lineage (NCBI taxonomy): Eukaryota > Viridiplantae > Streptophyta > Magnoliopsida > Asterales > Asteraceae > Helianthus > Helianthus tuberosus. The sequence goes on from JARYGA010002829.1 coordinate 42,966, forward strand.
CCCTACGCATTATGAAATGAACTGTGCAGATTGTGCAAGGAATTACGTAATTATGGATGCATACATAATTATGGAATTCAGTGCACAGAAACCACAACAAGTTTTGTCATGTGTTAAGACCTTTAGTGATGAGAATAACGAAACGGGAACAATGTAGAAAGGGACATGGTGGATACGCCGCTGGTACTTCCTATATATAAGTGTTCCTTATTACATTTCAAACATAGAGTTATTTAAGTTACTGGAAGTCTTGGACCTTGACCAATGTCATTTTATCTTACAATCTCAGACTCCGATTTCGAGCACACACAAGTTTCCTATAATAGTCTTTATAGGAAACATTCTTCTATCCGTAGTTTGAAACTCCATGTTTTGTTCCTACAAGGATATCACTTTGACAGTTGGCAAATTCGCTAAGAATCCAAACGTGACCCAGAGTTTTACTTAGGGTACGAAGGATTCATTCGAAAGCGAAACAATCACAGTTGTCTTCACAGGTTTCCTCTAAAAATTAAATTTCGGGACGAAATTTCCTAAAGTAGGGGAGACTGTGACACCTGTGTCACTACAACCATCATACAAAAAACAAACCAATGAAATATTGTATTTAATACTTGGGATTTGTATAAATATGTGTATCATTTGAACATATCAATTCTTGTTCGATTTCGAGCTCTAAATCGCTTTCTGGAAGGTTATACGCGAACTGATGCGTAAACGTAATCAGTTTAACATGACAAACACTCCGGAATAGTGATATAGGCTTAACATACCTTAAATACTCTTTACATAACTTAGAAATAAGTTTTGGATGGTTGGTGTGTCGAAATCAAGTTTATTCGCTTACAGGGACTAATTTTGACAAACTACGAAAGTATGCCGATCCGTACTGTAACGAACATTCTGGAACATGATCATAAGTTAAACATGCCCTAAATATCCTTTACATAGTTTAGAAATAGGCTTTAAGGTGTTTGGTGCGCAAAAATAAACTTTAGATCAAACAGAGACTAAAAGCGTAAAAAAGTGCATAAATTTGCATTTTTACGCATATCTTACGTTCTGAATATATCCGGACATCCAAAAATTTTTGTAATCATTAAAATATTTTATTTTAGTGATTGGCATGATAAAATTCCATTCGTCGCTTAATTTGGATCGTTTTTCGCGTCCGTCGTGTTTCATCGTAATTAACAGAATAACGCAACCGTACGGCCAAACGAACCGACATTCGAGATATTTTTTAGCATGTTTTATGTTCCCTATACTTTAGCTTCATTTTAGAGCCTTGAAATGGGGTTAACGGGGCTTAAATGTGTCAAAAATGCATCAAAAACCAAGATTTACAACTTCAGGGACCTAAACTGCAAATCTGCCAAACATGGGCTCAGGAGGGGCGCGTAAGACTCCCTTGATTCTTACACGGGGCGAGAGAGACCCCCAGATCTGCAGAATCTTGTTTCCAGCTTGATCCAGCTGTTCCCATGTGTTGCAAATGGTTTTAAACAGTCTATGGGCTTGTTTTGGGGTGCCCATGGTATTCTAAAACTGGGGGTACACTTGTAAGGGCAAGATCGAAGCTCGTTTATCGATGAATGATCCTAACGGTGGCCCGAAAACTATATATACCCCCATGATTTTCATTTGCAACTCACACTTTGATCTGAATTCACTCTAAGTCGGGGTTCAAAACCTCATACCTGAGTATTTTTAGATCAAAACTCCATTGCTTGGACACTTTGTAAGTATTCTTTCATTTTTTACATGTTTTCAAGCACGAAAGTCAAACAATGTTTGACTCTCTGCTTTAACCAGTCAATGGTCAACATGAAGTTCGTTTGAACTTCGCAACGTGAGCGTAATCACGATGGTCAAAGTCCCGTGTGACTATACCTACTGATTACCACGTTGATTAGGTATAGTGACGAGTCATAGTTTCGGTCAAAATACGCGTTTATGCGTATTTTGCAACCAAACTATTCTTGGGTATCAAAAGCCTTTGTTTTGATATCAAACTTGTTTTCTAACTTCGATGAACATATTTTAACATGTTTAACTCGTCACTTTTAGTATAGTGCTTATATAGGGTCGTAAGGTAACGGTCTAAACAATCGCTTAGACTTTTGAACCCGACCAGTTTGGTCGATCATTAGGATCCGACCAAGCATGTTTAGTGACCATAGATATATAGGAAATAACCTTCCGAGGTTATACCTTATGGTCACTTAGTTTAATTAGTTGTATGATAGGTTGTTTATATGCCTTAGGTAAAATGACCAAAATGCCCTATTCATGCATAATTGGTATTTAAGCAAATGAAACCCAAAATTTTGTCACTTAACTGATTATGCAACATATTTAAACACGTTTAGGCATATAATACTTGTCATAGGACTAGTTAGGCGTTCTGAACGCGTTTTACGCGAATGACGCGTTAAAGTAGCGTAAGCTACCTAAACGGGTCGTATTGGGTCGTAAGCACTTAGGTTAGGTTTCGATTTAGTATGTAGGCTTTGTTAAACCATATCATGTGAGTTCCAACTCTCATTTGGTTTACGAAACCTCATCCTATCCGATCTTCCGATTTAGGTCCGGTTTATTAACTTAGTTACCTATATTAGGTGCCGTTTGATTTCCGTGATCCCTCTAGATTTGCTTGGTTGTTATTCAAGACTTCTAAGCATCCTCAAGTGAGTACATAGTCCCCTGTTTTACTGTTTTCAAATGTTTTGGGGTGAAACATGTGTGCTTAATTGTTATTTTCATGATTTCAAAGTATAAATTGATTATACATGCTAGTACTTATCTTTTGACAAACTGAATGATTATATATGGTTTAAACACTAATTTTTCAAAGATTATTAAATAAATTGTTGGGTTGTACTTATTTTATACATTCACCAAACCGATTGGTAGTATGATATAGCGCTATAGGACTAGACACCCCATTCCTGTTGTATGGAATGTCAGAAACCAAATTTTATCCAAATAGAGATTGCATTTGTGGTATTTCTATAGTCTCTAAGGTGTAGTTTGATACACTAAGGTTTGAATGAATTCTAAATCACATTTTCTTTTGTATATTTTGATATACATCCAAAGTATAGTTTGATATGCTCCCATTTGTGATATTATTTACCAAAGTATAATTTGATATACTATGTACATAACCAACATATATTTTGTTATTTACTAAAGTATAATTGATATGTTATTTTCAAAACCAAAACATAGTTTGATATGTTATTTACAAAACCAAAGTATACTTATGATATACTACTGAAAACTTGTAGGACCGGTTTTGACTCCGAAACGATTGCGAAACGAACGTGAAACGTGCGGAATCCGTACACGAACGCGACCTAAACACACATGACGTAATATAATCGTGATTCTATTTATAAATCTGAAACGTACAAAGAAACACGAATCACGTTTTGCCTTTCTCTCTCTAGATTCTCTCTCTAGTTTCTCTCTCTAGACCTAGATATCTCTAAAGTGTGAAATGGCAAAAGTCTCTAACATAAGGCATAAGCCTCCTATTTATAGCCCTTGGAATTAATGAGACTTCTCATTAATTACCAAAATGCCACCTTGCTATTTGACTAGATATTACATCATAAAGCAATCTTTTCTTCTGTTTCTGCTACGGACCGGATTGACGAAGGCTATAGACATAAATGCACTAACAGACTCCCCCTTGGATATTGCCGCAGTCAATCTCAATCATTCAGACTCGTAGCTTCTTTTCTTTCTCTCTCTCTCTCTCTCTGAGTCTTCTTGAAGCTTTAACACATTTTCAGCAACGTAGACTCCCTCTTGCTTGAACAGAATCCCGGTGGATCTGTCTTCAGCTTCAGCTTCTGTAGACTCTTTTCTTCATCAGGCTCCCCCTTTCGTCAAGCTTCCGTGCTTTGGGATCGACACCTTGCTTTCCGTATACAAGCTCCCCCTTGCTTTGAGCTCATCTTCAGACTCCCCCTTAGACTCAGCTTCCGGGATCGTTGTCTGGAATCTCATCTGCAATCACTCAAACATTTATAAGTAACAACATTTCAAATTTCAACTATCCAGGAATTGTAACCTGGCTCACTCAAACATTCTAAACAAACAATTTTCATGAATTTGGCAGTTTCATCGAATCGAATCGGAAACTAGCTCTATAACAATATAAGCATCCAAATCCCCCACAGTTAATCATCCAAGTCCAAATTAATGACCTTGGAGATATCACAAACTGTTTTTGAAATTTTTGATTTTAATTCAAGTATCAAATTAATGAACTTGTTTCATTTTCAGAAACACAATCAGCATACTTAGATTTTAAAACTCAGTTCTCAGACATCAGTTGTCGAAAATAAAGCAGAAATCAAAAACTTTTTGTATTTTCTGAAAATATAAAGCAATAAAGAAATATGTACAAACATATTTACAGACAATATTTTTGTTTTGAGTATGCGTTAGAGGATCATATCAGTTTCTGACAAATCACACGTACCGTTGAGCTTAAAATCACATTATGCATTAAACAATTCACTTAGATTGTCGATATACTTGTCCACTTAAATTTTCATACAAATTTCAACTGATTCAGGATACGAATTAGATGTTTTAAGAACTTAAACTCATTCATGTGTCCCACCTCTTGAATATACTCCCGTATCCAGATCCCAATATTCAGTCTTACAGGCAATTATAACACAAATGATATCTGTAAGAGGTTAATAAATTATGAAGAATCATGAGAGCTCAGGTCAGAACTACCGTTCAGCAGAGAGATCATGACTCAACTTTTGGGTGTGTCCCCTTTAGAGGATCTTTTTTACAACAGCATTGCTAAGCAATTTTATTGTCTTATCATATATGCTGAGGGTGATGCTTATGTTTCAAAGCATTTGCAGAAAGTATTATTCGAGGACTAGGTCAGAACTACCGTTCAGCAGAAGTCCCAGAATAATACCCCAGACATCATTGAGTATAAAAACCTGTATATCAGAATACGAAACCTTTCAAACGAGATTTCAGGGGTTACCTATATATCCAAGTAGTGTTCCCCACGAAATAAGTAAGTTTGAATTTAGGTTTATATCCCGAAAAAGTTTACTAAATGTGCAAAAACCTATCGACACATCCACGGTGAGATCGTTTAACACATTTAAACTTTCCAATTCTTTAGCGTACTGTGATAGTCTACTGATGTACTATCATTTCCTCTTTTTACACAAAACTCAAATTTTTGAATTTTATCATGTTTTTGGCTTTTTCAAATTGTCAAATGTTTTTGTATTTTCTAACAACAATATATCTCCCCCTAAAATGCAAAACCATTTAAAGAAAATTTGACAACCAATACTGATAGCTTTGTCTCGCCATCCATTTTCTGCTAAAAGTGCTCTGATTTGCAGAAAATATAACGTACCCCCATGATTTACAACCCATTGATCTTAACAGTTTGAAAACCGTTTTTCAATCTGATGAAAGTAATCATGTTTGTTCAGCCGTGAGGGATTCGGCATATTCAATCAACACTTCCCCATACAACAAACTATTTTTCCATAATGATTTCAAAACACTTAAGTTTGTTTTAATCAGAATGGTTTTTCCGGAAAAATTAGTTTGTTTACCCATCACTTATGGATTCGGGGTTATCTCATCACCTTGTTCTCTTTTAACCATATTAAAAAATTTTAACAATATAAGAACAAATACCACTATCTCTTGTAGAAAATCAAGTACAATTTAATGTCCTTGATTAACCACTTGTAACACGAAATATCACAGTTACCATCCTGTGAATTTCTCAAGAATGATGCCGATACCTGCTTCACACTTACCAACCTGGAAGCTCCGGCAAGTCAGATTTTTCTATTTGAAAAGTTTCACCCAAGCCTGACTGTCCTTGAGTGTATTTT
>JARYGA010002830.1:0-25465 GCA_030545235.1 Helianthus tuberosus
AATCCTTGTGTCGTTTGTGCAATTTACCTTGAAGTGATCCTTATCATTGTTCTACATTTAAAGCATCATACCCCGTAACTAAGAGTTTGGTTGCATTATCCTCATTAGATTTTTTGACCAAAACAGTTTGGCGCCCACCGTGGGGCCATTGGTGCTTCATTCCTAAGAAGTTTTTCTGTTGGTGGTCATTCCGGTTCATTGCATACAAATACATGGCTTCATCATTGAAGAATACCTCTACTGTAATGTCTGCGGTCAATTCATCTCAGGGCATTCCACCTTTGCCTCCACCACCTTCTGGACCTCAGAAAAATGCCGAGAAGAAACCAACTCCAATTTTCTCCAAACCTCCAACTTCTTCTGCTTCTTACACTCCCACTACTAGTGACATGTTTACTTTGATTTTGCAGATGAAGGATCATATACAGCAACAGGATAAGACCAATGAAAGAATTCTCAAAGAAATCGGAGATCTTAAGAAACAAAAGAAAACGGCAGAGGATCATTCCCCACTGGTGCCCAAATCTTTGAATTTTGATACTCCGGTGATTACTTCTCAGCCATCAGTGGTTCCAGATGTTCAATATGTGGGTGGACCAAAAGGAGTGCACTACGGAACAACAACAGTGACTCAGGCATCGGGTTCCTATTTCCAGCCAGCAGGATCCTATCCTCAGTATATAGGATCCTTCATGAATTCAGGAGGTTACTCAGGAGCGCAGCAGATTCAAGGATTTTCCCTTGTTCCAGGATCATCCCAGGTTCAAGGATCCTCCTTTGTTCCAGGATCATCCCAGGTTCAAGGATCCTCCTTTGTTCCAGGATCATTCCAGGTTCAAGGATCCTCTTTTGTTCCAGGATCATCCCAGGTTCAAGGATCCTCTTTTGTTCCAGGATCATCCCAGGTTCAAGGATCCTCCCTTGTTCCAGGATCATCTCAGTTTCAGGGATCCTTCCAGATGCCAGGATCCTTGAGGAGTTTGCAAACAGGAAGTTCAGATGTCCATCAGGGAGATTTTATTCCAATGCAGACCAATGCTTCTACTGGTCCGTCGATCATTCCAGAGCCCCAACAATATGGATTAACATCCATTCTTCCTAATTTGAATCCAATGGGAGGTAACACTTTTAATAATTCCTATGCTACTAACCATGGCCTTATGCAGGATCCAGGTATCAATCATGCCATGGCCAGAGAATTGCAAAAGTTGAAGGATATGATATCAAGTGTTCCAGGAGTGGTCAAACCTATCCCAGAGATTGCAGATGGGAGCCACAGGATATCTCGTTTTGCACCACCGATCTGTGATGCTGAGATACCCAAGAGGTTCCATGTTCCAACTATGAAGCTGTATGATGGTTCGACGGATCCTGAAGAACACATAGCACAATATAGGGAGAGGATGGAGATCAATCCAATCCCAGAAAGGTTAAAGGAAGCATGCCTGTGCAAAGGATTCGGATCCACTCTTACTGGATCAGCTCTCAAATGGCTGCTAAGTCTTCCTCCTTACTCTATTACTTCATTTGCTAATCTAGTTAATTTGTTTAATAGCCAATTCTCATGCAGTAGGAAATTTGAACGATTAACTAGTGATCTATATAGGATAACCCAGGGTCATAATGAATCATTAATGGATTACATTACCAAATTCAGTAAAGAATCCTTAGACATTCCCAACTTGGATATAGCCACAGCTGTTGAGGCCTTTAAAATGGGATTGCTTAGGGTTTCGTCGTTCTATGATGATCTTGTTATGACACCATGCAAGAACTTAGATGAGGTAAGAACCCGGGCACTTAGGTTCATTCGGCTAGAGGATGACAAGAGGATCCTGAAATCCAAGAAGTTTTAAAAGACTTCCATGAAGGAGATTGTGGAAACCACACTGGGGGCAGGGCATTATTCTCAAGGATCCTGAGGACAGGATACTACTGGCCAACCATGAAAAGAGATGCTGTGGAGTATGCTAAGAGATGTGATCCTTGTCAGAGACACAGCAATATCCTTCATCAACCAGCTGAATTATTGCATCCTATATCCTCCTCTTGGCCATTTATGAGATGGGGTATGGATATAGTTGGTAAGCTCCCTAAGGCACCTGGTGGAAAAGTATTCATGCTGCTATGACTGATTACTTCTCCAAGTGGATAGAGGCTGAAGCTTTTGCCCAAGTCAGAGAAAAGGAAGTTATATCCTTCATTAAAAGAAATATTATAACTAGATTTGGAATTCCTTCTAAAATTATATGTGATAATGGTTCCCAATTTATTGGGGGCAGAACCACTAACTTTTGTGACAGTTGGGGGATTAAGATGATAACATCAACACCAGTCCACCCACAAGCTAATGGTCAAGCAGAATCATCCAACAAGATCATCATCAATAATTTGAAGAAGAAGCTTGGATCCAAGAAAGGGAAATGGGCAGAAGAACTACCTTATGTGCTTTGGGCTGATAGGACAACCCTTAAGAATGCTACTGGTCAAACGCCATTCTCTTTGGTATTTGGGGCAGAATCAGTGATCCCAACAGAAATGGTGGTTCCAACTGCTAAAAAAAGTACTCGTGATCCTGAAGAAAATGATGAGAACTTGGCTCAAGACCTGGATACTATTGAAGAAATCAGGGATATGGCTAGGATAAGGATGGCCAGTTATCAACAAAGAATGGCTGGTGCTTACAACAAAAATGTCAGGATCAGGAAGTTTCAAGTTGGAGATATGGTATTAAGGAAAGCATTTCAGAATACCACCAATCCTGCTGATGGAAAATTGGCTCCAAAATGGGAAGGCCCTTATTTGATTGAAGCTGAAGCAGGAAAGGGGGCATATAGATTGCTAACCATGGAAGGTGATTTGCTACCAAGAGCTTGGAATGCTGTCCACTTGAAGAAATATTTCATGTGAGCAGGATCCTCATAGCACAGATGATCCTTACGTTAGGGATATCCTTAAAGGATCCTTAAAGTATCGGTGATCCTTACTTTGGTAATATCCTAATCTTGAACTATTTCATTTCTTTATTTTCTCATATAAGGATAAGGGTCATGTATCCTTTATCCATCTCTCACGTGATTTTAAGTTTTGAAAGTTCAGGAATCCTTAGAAAAGTATTGGTTATCTGCAGAAGCAATCCGTCCTTTGGGTTTAACCCCAGTTATTTGGGCTTGACCCCAGTTCCGCCTGAAGCGCATGATGATCCTGGTATAGTTCAAGGCAGTGGGACCAGTACTCACTTTAGGGGCTGATAATTCCATTGTACTGGCTATACCTAGGATCCTACGTATAATGGTAGACGTACCATACATCCATTCCTAAGGTTTCTAACGTTTTCACGTTAGCTAAGGTTTTGACATTTTCGTGTCACTAAGTTTGGATAGTCGCCAGTTAGGGCCATACTCCAGTTTACATACGATCCTTGGGCTTGTCCCCAGTTATCCTTGGGCTTGTCCCTAGTTATCCTTGGGCTTGTCCCCAGTTATCCTTGGGCTTGTCCCCAGTTGCTAACTCTTATCTTATATTGGCTTAGTCCCAAGTTATGATCTATTTCAGGTCCTTGAAGATAAGCAACTAGGGATCCTTGATCCTTACTTCTCTCTAAAGTTTATCTTATAGTTATCCTTATTATGGTTAGGATCCTAACTTGGATCCTCAGGTATGATCCTTAACTATTTTTAATTCTATTCATTATTTATTTGAATAACCCTTAAAATTTGACAACTAGACTTGTGATCCTTAAAATATATTGCTTTTTGGGATTCTTTAACTATAGGATATTTGATCGTGGATCATGTCCTAAATATTTTCAATCTGACTTATTCAAAATTGTTTATTCAATAAATGTGCATCAAAACAAAGGAGAATTAAAAAAACAAAAGGATAACAACACAAGATAAGCGAAAAAAGGTTAAGATTTTATTTATTAACAAAAGACTAACCCTTAAAAGGTTGTCAAAATTACCTACCCCGAGCATCTACCAGCAAAACGTGGCCCGTCCGCTGGGGTAGGTAAAGGGTGTCCATGATAATAAGTTCAAAAGTAGTGCAGGAATATAAAGGCGGCAGGATCACAATGGCTTCATCCCCCAAACAGAGGATCCCTCCACCATTTGCAATCCTGCCTATTGTCCAAAGGATCATACATGATCCTTAATCCTAAAAACTATTGTTCAGTACAAACCATCAAATTGTTCAAACAAAACAACCATCAAACTAAAAAAAAAAATTGGGCTCCGGCTATGTCTAGAAGTTTCCATCATCGCCCAATCATGCATCCTAAACCTTCCCTGCATCACCACCTCCGGCTCCACTTGCTTCACCACCTTCACCCTTGCCTCCAGCCTCAATCGCCAAAACTTCCTCAGTCTCCTCATCATCTTCAAGATCAGCCAACCTTGCTTTCCAGCCCTCAACATCCCAGCTGCTTTTGTCAAAGTTAGGATCTTGAGCTTCCTGGGCCATCTTCAGTTTTTTCTGATACATTGTGATGGCAGCAGAGACCTTTGCACCTTCTATGAGATCATGCTTTTCATAGTCAAGGTCAATCAGGAGTTTAGCCGTCTTAGTCTTGGTATCTTAGAGTTCCTTCTGAAGATCAGCAATTTTGAGGTCCTTAAGCACTGCAACCTGTTGGAGGTCAGCAATCTTCTTGTCCTGCTCCTCGACGTTCCCCACATAGTCCTCAATCTCAGCGAATTTCTGCAAAAGGGATAAAAGATAAGGTCAGGACCAAGTGATCCTCAAATCAGCAGGATATGTCAGCAGGATATGCCAGCAGGATATACAGGCAGATACAGTGATCCTTACATCATTGAAGTACTCGAGGAATTGGTGACCGATCAGAGGCAGACCCTGCAAATCCTCAGCCTCGGAGGTTTTTCTCTTTTTGCCACCCCTTCCTTTAGTGGGTGCCTTGGGAATGGAGATGCTAGGACTGGTAGTGGACCTTTTCTTCCTGGGTCTAACAGAATCAAGGTCAGCCGTGTCGAATTGAGAAGCAGGCTTGGTGGATTTTCCAGCACCTACACAACCAAAACAAGATAAGTATCTTCATTTAACTTATATTTCACTATTTATTTAAATTTTAAACAAAGATACTTACTTGACATCGTGACAGAACCTGAGGATACCTCCTGAGAATCTTAGGTTGTTGTCTTGAAAGTTCTTGCTTCAGGATCAAGTTTCTTGAAAGCGATGAGTCTCTCTTTAGCAGCAGGAGACAATCTGAGGTGTGAGACGGTGATAGCTGCATAACAAGAAAGCAAAAATATAAGTGATCCTTACATCAAAAGAAAGTTTCTGGTGATCCTTCTCAGGATCCTCCACCCTACCATGGGTAGCCCATTTCTTGGGTAGATCCTTTCCATCCTCAATAGAATCTCTCTTGACGAAAAAGAAACGCCGCTTCCAATTAGCATCGTTCTTGGTGGCTTTGAAGATCGGGTGTTCCTCACCAAGCTTACGTTTAAACAAATAACGATGAGAACCAAAGGTAGTAAGATCATACAGCTCTCCCAGCTCTGACATTCCTAGGTCTATCCCTTCCTGCTCGATGATCCTTTCAAGGGTATACAAAACCCTCCAAATCATCGGCATGGCTTGGATATAAGAGATGCCGGTTAGGGAAAAGAAAGATTGGGTGAAGGCTGGAAAAGGATATGTATAGCCTATGGTGAACGGAGTGACAGGAAAAGCAACCCACTTGTCGGAAATATGATCACTCAGGGCATTGGGATCAAAAGGTCTGAACTCGGTGTTCGCCGGGAAGCAGTGGCGGATCCTATCAATCTATGCATCATTGAAACAGCAGCGTTCTTTTATGGAATCTTCGATGATCCCCTGGCTTTTCGGGTGATCCTTAGCTGGGGAATTCCGGAGCAACATCTTTGATAGAATGGTGAAAAGAAACGGAAAACAGAGCAAGAGAAGGAAGAAGATGAAGAGAGAATACCTGTTTATCTTCGGAATGCAGTTATAAAGGGAGTCTCTCTGAAATTTTAAATGCATTCGATCCTATCTCTATCTCCTATTTATAATCATGATTGTGCAGGGTTGTCACTTCTGTGACGTCATGGTTGCAACGGATAGTTCTACAATAACGGCTATATTTACGATAGTTAGTTGCGGATAAGATCAGGAAAATATAATTCGCTTATTTAACATATTACTCCTTATATTTTGGGGGCAATTGTTAGGGGAGGATTTTCTAACAATTAGTGATCCTTATTCGTTATCCTAATTAATGATCCTTACTTCTGTGACAGATAGTGATCCTCAGAAGAGCTTCAGGATCAGGATCATGGATCACTTTAAGGATCCTCATACTGACGATTGTTTGTTTGTGTTTTGTATTACTTCGCAGGAGTAACAAGCTTGACTTGGTCTTGGCAACGTTACTATGGAATATTCCACGGGTATTTCGCACACGTTTGACTGGAAATGGACGTTGTGGAGAACGTGGGAGCTTGGCACAAAAGTCGGATAGTTTGTTATTGTAGCTAACTTCTATTTTTAAAGGGGTGACGAGCTAGTAATTAGAACACTTAGCCATTTTCAGCTACACACACTCTCATACAATCGCATTCTTGAAGCTCTCGACGAACACTTATTAGTTTTCACTCACTTTTACACATCTCACAATATTGATCCTTGTACCTAGCTCGTTACTATCCGAAGTTGTAAACATTTATTGATTTATTTGAGCTTGGTGATCGGTAGTTTCCATCACCCGGGGTTTTTTGTGCCGGAGATCAACTCTTGATCAAGGGCTTTTTCCCCGTATAAATCCTTGTGTCGTTTGTGCAATTTACCTTGAAGTGATCCTTATCATTGTTCTACATTTAAAGCATCATACCCCGTAACTAAGAGTTTGGTTGCATTATCCTCATTAGATTTTTTGACCAAAACAAGTAGAATATATTATATTTGACTATTTTATTATGGTATACATTTATGGACTAAACATTATTTTATAATGTAAATAGTAATGTAGGTTTATTAAATATATTTCTTTAATATATATTTTAATAATGATTAATAAAGCTCTATTTTATATACACACCATTTAGATTTATTTCAATCATACATTAAATTTATTAATGATTTAATAATATTAGTTATAGGCTATGGCTACTGGGACACAATTCCCCCTGTGATTGTGGTCATGTTACTATTGGCTAACTTTTTGGCCAATAGTAACGAGGGTCAAGTAATGTATAAAACTTCCTATACCGGCAGTTATTGCAGAATATAAAAACTTAATGACTGTAAGCATAACTGATAAATATTTAGGATTTTGGAAAACATTTTTAAATATAATTGTATCACAAAAATGTGATAAAACTGTGCGAAAAGAGAACGGACTCACTTTGTAACTTTAGGGTTCAACTAGAAAGCCTCCTGGTAGAATCTTGGGTATAACTTCTGAGCTATTTAAATATATATATATATATATATATATATATATATATATATATATATATATATTTGCACTCGTGTTAAGTATAGTACCCCTAATTCAACCTTATCCCTATGTCACGAGACCGAACCCAAACGAACTTAGTCGGGCAGAGCCTTGACTTGCGTTATGGGGCTCCAGATCAATCGAAAAGGGTAGCGGTGATCGGGAGTTAAAACACTTAAAACGGGGCTGGGCTTTATTATTATTATAGGGTGAATTATTAAAATAAAAAAAATATATATAGACAGAGAGATTGAGAGATGAGTATATTTGAGTTGAGGAAATTATGCTATTATATATAGCATTTCAAAATTTAGAGATCACGACCGAAGTCGGTCGACTTCACTTGTTTTGGCCACGTATCACAAAATGTCATTTGTGTGTTCTTTTTAACTTCACACGTACACATGCAAAATTTTGATGGCTAATTATTTTATTTATTTATTATTATTATTTTATTAATTTATATATTATAATTAATTAAACTGCTTCACTTATTTGGCGTTCATAACTTCTAAAATATAACGTTTTATAAAACAATAAATATGTCATTAGAACGACAATATTTGTATCTACATTTTGAACCAAGTTTCATTAAAAACGGAGTAGGTTCAAATATAATGTACTTTTATAATTTAATTATTAAACGGTTTCTAGACCGTCTAGATACTTCATATTTCTAACAGTCAACTTACCCTTAATCTACCCGTCTAATAATATAAGTTTTTATATACTTTTCTGTAGCTCCCTAGCCATGGCCTAATTGATACCTGTATCCTGCATAAAGCCATGGTTAGTATTATATGAATTATTAAAAGTGTTACCTCCCAGGGGATTCATGTTTGGAGTTGCTGATATGAATCCATATTGACGAGACTCTGGCATGATCGAAGGACCAGAGGAAGCAATGGTCTGCATTGGTATAAAGTCTCCTTGATGAACGTCCGAGCTCTGAGGCTGCATACTTCTCGAGAATCCTTGATCCTGAAAGATGTTGGATCCTTGAAGTTGAGATGATCCTAGAACCAGAGAGGATCCTGGGACAAGGGAGGATCCTTGGACCGAGAAGGATCCTTGGACCTGGGAGGATCCTTGGACCTGGGAGGATCCTTGGACTGCATGCATTCCCAAATATCCTCCTGACGTGAAGTATCCCTGATGCTGAGAAGAGGATCCCAATGGCAGTAGGATCCTTGAGGCTGGTAATGAGAGCCAAATGCCTGACTCATTGTTGTTGTTCCGTAACGCCTTCCAGGTAATTCACCTAAGTATTGCACGTCCGGAACCGCCGAGTGTTGGGAAGTTATGACTGGAGTGTCAAAGTTTAGCGATCTTGGCATCAGAGGGGAGTGATCCTCCACTGATTTCTTCTTTTTTTTGATCTCATCAATCTCCCGGAGGATCCTTTCGTTGGTTTTGTCCTCCTCTTGTGCATGATTCCTCATCTGCAAAATCAGAGCATAAAGATCATTAGTAGTAGGATTAGTTGAAACAGAAGAAGTTGGTGGTTTTTGGAAAATGGGGGTTTGTTTCTTCGCAGCATTCTCAGCATTCTTCTGGGATCCAGAAGGTGGTGGAGGCAAAGGAGGAACGCCTTGTGAAGAACTGAATGAGGGCATCAAACTTGAAGTATTCTTCGCTGAGGAAGCCATCTGCTTGGTTGTAACGAACCGAAATGAGCACGAAAATACGAATCTTTCTAGGAATGAAGCACCAATTGCCCCACGGTGGGCGTCAAACTGTTTTGGTCAAAAATCAAGCAATGACAATGTAACCAAACTTTCTGTTGTGAGGTATGATGCTTGAATTGATGAACAACAATAAGGATCACTCTGAAATGTAATGAACAAGTGACACAAAGATTTATACGAGGAAAAAGCCCTTGATCAATGAATGATCTCCGGCATAAAAAACCTCGGGTGATGGAAACTACCGATCACCAACTCAAATTAAACAAGAAATGTATTACAACTTCGGATGATAGTGAGCTAAGTACAAGGATCACTATAGTGTATTGTGTGATAAAAGTGTGTAATCGCCAAGTGAGTGAACGAGAGCTGGTGAGAGCAGTTGTAAGAGTGTGTGTAAAGCCAAAAATAGCCAAGTGTCTTCTAATTAGCTCGCTACCCCTTTAAAAATGGAAAATATCTACTCTAACTAACATTCCGCAAATGGTGCAAGTCTTCCACGACTCCATAACGTCCACTTTTGGCCAAGCACGTGCGGAATAAACATAGAATATGCTCCAGGAATATCGCCAAGACCAAGTCCAATTTGATACTCCTGCAAAACAATTTCGAATTCAAAGTAGACAACCGTTAGTACAAGGATCCTCACGATGATCCATGATCCTGATCCTGAAGTACTTCTGAGGATCACCAATTCAAACAGAAGTAAGGGTCACTAAGCCCAACAGCGATTAAGGATCACTGATCATTTAGAAATCCACCCCTAACAATTGCCCCCAAAATATAAGGAGTAATTATGTAAATAAATGAGTTATATTTTGTTCTTATCCGCAATCAACCAACAGATAACTAGCCGTTGTAATCGGACTAGCCGTTACGAATATGACGTCACTGAGATGACTATCCTGCAAAACCATTATTATAAATAGGAGTTAGGGATAGGGATCAATCAGCATTCAAATTCAAGAGAAACTCCCTTTAAATTCTCATCCGACGATCAAGCAGGTAACTCTTTTCCTTTTCTCCCTTTACGTTTTCTTTCTCTGTTCATCTTCTTCTCTATTGCTATGACCAAGATAATGCTAAGATCCTCACCGGCTAAGGATCACAAGAAGGACAGTCCTCTTAAGAGCCAGGGTATCATCAAAGATTTGGTGAATGAGAGATGCTGTTTCACTGATCCACAAATAGATAGAATCCGCCATTGTTTTCCAGCAAACACCGATTTCAAGCCATTTGACCCCACCGTTCTCAGCGATTATGTTTCTGAAACTTGGGTAGCCTTCCCGGTCACACCGTTCACAATAGGATACACATATCCTTTCCCTGAATTCACCCAGTCTTTTTTCTCCCTCACCGGCATCTCCTACATTCAAGCCATGCCAATGATCTGGAGGGTCTTATATACCCTTGAGAGGATCATTGAGCAAGAAGGAATCGAGCTGGGAATGTCGGAATTGGCCGAAATGTATGATCTCACAACATTTGGATCCCACCGATATTTATTCAAGCGTAAACCCGGTGAAGAACATCCCATCTTCAAAGCCACTAAGAATGATACTAACTGGAAACGGAGATTCTTCTTCGTCAGAAGGGATTCCCTCCCTGATGGAAGGGATTTGCCAAGGAAATGGAGCACCCATGGTAGGTTAGAGGATCCTTAGAAGGATCACTGAGTAAGCTTGTTTCTGATGAGGATTACTAACATGCTTTTGTTTCTTTTATGCAGCTATCACTGTTTCACATATTATACCCTCATCTGCCACCAAGGAGAGACTTGCTGCTTTCAGAAAACTTGATCCTGCAACAAGGTCATTCAAAGCAAACACCCAGGATTCTCAAGAGGTATCCTCAGGTTCTGTCACGATGTCAAGTAAGTATCCTGTTTTTTGTATTGTCAAATGTTTAAATAAATAGTTAAATAGAAGTAAGACAAGGATACTTATCTGTTTTGGGTGTGTAGGTGCCGGGAAAACTTCAAAGTCTGCTTCCAAATTCAGTGTCACTGATCTAGACACTGTCCGATCCTCCAAGAAAAAGTCTGCTGCTAGCCCTTCCATTGTTATCCCCAAGCCTACCACTTCAAAGGGAAGAGGTGGAAAGAAAAGAAAAACCTCTGAAGCCGACAACCTTCAAGGCTTGCCTCTGATCCGCCATCAATTCCACGAGTACCTTAATGATGTAAGGATCACTGACTCAGCTTAGTTATCCTATCCACTTGAGGATCACTTGATCCTAATCTTTGCATTGTCTTCTTCGTAGAAATTTGCGGAGATTGAGGACTACATTGGGAATGTTGAGGAGCTTGAGGAGAAATACTCTGATCTCCAGAAGGTGGCGGTGCTCAAGGATCACAAGATTGCTTCCCTTGAAAAGGACCTTAATGATGCCAAGGCTCAGATAGTTGCTATTCAGATTAATGCTGATTATGAGAAGCACGAGATCACACAAGATGCTAAGGTCTCTGCTGCCATTGCCATGTACAAGACTAAGCTGCAGATGGCTCAAGAAGCTCAGGATCCTGCCTTCGATAGGAGCAGCTGGGACATGGAGGGCTGGAAGGCTAGGTTGGCTGAATTGGAGGATGATGAGGATGAGGCTGACGAGGTTCTGGCAATCGAAGCTAGTGGCAGTGGCAAGGATCAGGTGAAGGATACTGGAGCTGGAGGGGATGATGATGCAGCGAAGGCATAGGCTGCAGGAATGGGCGATGAAGGACATTTCTAGACGTAGCCGGAGCCCATTTTTTTAGTTTGGTTATGGTTTTTTGTTTTGATGATGTTTTGATGAACAATGGTTGGTCTGTACTTAAACAATAGTCATTAGGGTTGAGGATCATGGATGATCCTTTGAACAATAGGTAGGATAATGGGTGGTGGATGGATCCTCTGTTTGGGGGATGAAGCCACTCGTTATCCTTCCGTCTTTAATTTCCTGCACCTGTTAGACCTATGAACAATGGACACCCTTTACCTACCCCAGCGGACGGGCCACGTATTGCTGGTAGATGCTCGGGGTAGGTAATTTTGACAACCTTAAAGGGTTTAATCTTTTGTTAATAAAATAACTTTAACTTTTTGGCTTATCCTGTGTTGATATCCTTGTTGATATTTTACTTTCCAACTGTTGTGATGTTTATTTTGTTTAAACTTATCAAGTAAAGAAAAAAATTAAGAAATATCCCCAAAAAGTTTAGGATATGATCAAAGATCACATATCCCATAATCGATAAGTTCCGAAAAGTAATATAGTTTAAGGATCATAAGTTTAGTTGTCAAAGGATAAGGGTCACTTAAACAAATAATGAATAAAATCAAAATAGCTAAGGATCATACCTGAGAATCCAAGTTAGGATCCTATCCTATAGCACTTATAATCAGGATAACCCAAAGGACAAACCTTAGTAGAAGGTAAGGATCAAGGATCCTTAGTCATTTATCTTCAAAAACCTGAAATATGATATAACTTGGGACTAAGCCAATATAAGATGAAAGTTAGTAACTGGGGACAAGCCCAACAATTCTGGGGACAAGCCCAATATACTGGGGACAAGCCCAAAGGATAACTGGGGACAAGCCCAAGGATAACTAGGGACAAGCCCAAGGATAACTGGGGACAAGCCCAAGGATAACTGGGGACAAGCCCAAGGATCGTATGTAAACTGGAGTATGGCCCTCACTGGCGACTATCCAAACTTAGTGACATGAAAATGCCAAAACCTTAGCTAACGTGAAAACGTTAGAAACCTTAGGAACGGATGTATGGTACGTCTACCATTATACGTAGGATCCAGGATATAGCCAGCACAATGAAATTGTCAGCCCCTAAAGCGAGTACTGGTCCCATTGCCATGAACTATACCAGGATCATCGTGCGCTACTGGCGAAACTGGGGACAGGCCCAAACTGGGGTCAAGCCCAAATAACTGGGGACAAGCCCAAATAACTGGGGTCAAGCCCAAATAACTGAATACTTCTGTGGATACTCAATCCTTAGTTAAGGATACCTGAACCTTCAAAACTCAGAATCAAGTAAAAGGAGGATAAAGGATGCAGGATCCTTATCCTTATATAAGAGAATAAAAGAATGAAATAGTCTGAGATTAGCATGTTACCAAGATGAGGATCATCCGTTCTGTAAGGATCCTTCAAGGATACTGGTCAGGTAAGGATCATGGATCCTTGTCACATAAAGTATTTCTTCAAATGGACAGCATTCCAAGCCCTTGGTAGCAAATCACCTTCCATTGTTAGCAATCGATATGCCCCCTTTCCTGCTTCAGCTTCAATCAAATAGGGACCTTCCCATTTTGGTGCCAACTTTCCATCAGCAGGATTAGTGGTATTCTGAAATGCTTTCCTTAACACCATATCACCAACTTGGAACTTCCTGATCCTGACATTTTTGTTGTAAGCTCCAGCCATCCTCTGTTGATAACTGGCCATCCTTATTCTTGCCAAATCCCTGATTTCTTCTTTAGTATCCAAGTCTTGAACCAAGGTTTCATCATTTTCTTCAGGATCATGAATGCTTGTTCTTGCAGTTGGAACCACCATTCCTGTGGGGATCACTGATTCTGCCCCAAATACCAAAGAAAACGGAGTTTGGCCTGTAGCATTCTTGGGAGTTGTCCTATCAGCCCAAAGCACAGAAGGTAGTTCTTCTGCCCATTTTCCTTTCTTGGATCCAAGCTTCTTCTACAAATTGTTGATGATGATCTTGTTAGATGATTCTGCCTGACCATTAGCTTGTGGGTGGACTGGTGTTGATGTTATCATCTTAATCCCCCAGCTGTCACAAAAGTTAGTGGTTCTATTCCCAATAAACTGGGATCCATTATCACAAATAATCTCAGAAAGGATACCAAATCTGGTAATAATATTTCTTTTAATAAAGGATATAACTTCCTTTTCTCTGACTTGAGCAAAGGCTTCAGCCTCTATCCACTTAGAGAAGTAGTAAGTCATAGCAAGCATGAATACTTTTCCACCAGGTGCCTTAGGAAGCTTTCCAACTATATCCATTCCCCATCTCATGAATGGCCAGGAGGAGGATATAGGATGCAAGAGCTTTGCTGGTTGGTGAAGGATCTTCCTATGCCTCTGACAAGGATCACACTTCTTGGCATACTCCATGGCATCCTTCTTCATAGTGGGCCAATAGTATCCTGTCCTCAGGATCCTTGAGAATAATGCCCTGCCCCCAGTGTGGTTTCCACAATCGCCTTCATGGAAATCCTTTAGGACTTCTTGGATTTCAGGATCCTCAATGCATCTTAGATATGGTCCTGCAAGAGATCGTTTATACAACACATTATTCAATATTGTAAATTGAGATACCTTAGTTTTGAAAGCCCTTGGGTTTTCTCCTGTAGGAATTTCTCCATGTTGTATGTATCTCATAATTGGGAGGATCCATGATCCTAAATGAGATTGAGTATCATCACTAGGGATGATTGCAGAATCTTCTCCTATCTCCATAGCTACATGATCCTCGATAGCAGGGGTCAGGATATGGATAATAGGGATCTTGATATCCTCAGGAATCTTCAAAGATGATCCTAGATTAGCTAATGCATCAGCTTCTGCATTCTCTTCCCTTGGTACCTGTGTCAAACTAAAGGATACAAAAGAGAGTGCCAATTCTTTGACTATCTCCAAATATTTGATTAGCTTTTCACCTTTAACAGCATAGGATCCATTAAAGTGATTAGTGATCAGTAATGAATCTACATGTACCTCAAGATACCTGATCCTCATATGCTTAGCAATTTGCAAACCAGCTATCAAGGCTTCATACTCAGCCTCATTGTTGGTAGTTTGAAATTCACAAGCTATGGAGTGGGGTATTATGTCCCCCTGTGGCGATTTTAGTAGTATTCCAAGCCCTGTTCCTTTCATATTAGAGGCTCCATCAGTGAAGAGTATCCAAGGATCCTTAGTTTCTTCAAGCTGTTGGACTTCTAACTCAGCTTCCTTTTGCAAGTCACTACTAAAGTCTGCCACAAAGTCAGCTAAGGCTTGGGATTTGATGGCAGTCCTTGGTTCATATCTTATATCGTATGCACTAAGCTTCACTGCCCACTTAGCCATCCTCCCTGACATTTCAGGTTTCCTGAGAACATTCTTAATTGGGAAATTAGTTTTAACAATAATGGCATGAGTCTCAAAATAATGTCTTAATTTAGTAGATGCCATAATTAATGCAAGGATAAGTTTTTCTAAATGTTAATACCTGGATTCAGCATCAAGTAAGCTCTTACTTACATAATAAACAGGATGTTGTGTACCTTGGTGATCCTTAACAAGGACCGCACTTACTGCTTTTGAGGATACCGCCAAGTATAAGGATAACACATCTCCCTTTTCTGGTTTCATCAAGGCTGGGGCTGAGGATAGGTAATCCTTAAGAGCTTTAAGGGCCCTTTCATGCTTCTCAGTCCATTCAAATTTCTTGTTCTTCCTCAGGATGTCATAGAACTCCTTGCACTTTTCTGAGGATTTGGATATGAATCTATTCAAGGCTGTGATCCTGCCTGTTAGTCTTTGCACATCCTTAGCGTTGGCAGGAGATTTGATATTCACAATAGCCTTGATTTGCTCTGGACTTGCTTCAATGCCCCTCTTTGTTACCATATATCCTAAGAATTTACCTGCCTTCACACCAAAATGACACTTGGAAGGATTAAGTTTCATATTATATTTATTAAGGATATTGAATGCTTCCTCCAAGTCTTTAAGGTGATCCTCAGCCTTCTTGGACTTAACCACTATGTCATCAATATAGACTTCCATAGTGTGTCCAATTTGTTTCTTGAACATCATATTGACTAGCCTTTGATAAGTAGCACCTGCATTCCTTAGTCCAAATGGCATAGCAATATAACAGTATATACCAGTTGGGGTCATAAAGGCTGTATCCTCTTGATCAGATGGTTCCATCTGAATTTGTTGAAATCCAGATGAAGCATCCATAAAAGTCAACAACTCATGACCCGCGGTAGCATCCACCATGGAGTCAATGTGGGGTAATGGGAAAGGATCCTTGGGATATGCCTTGTTTAAATCAGTAAAATCGACACATACCCTCCACTTTCCATTTTTCTTTTGAACAACAACCACATTGGCTAACCATCTTGGATACTTAACCTCTCTTATCATACCTACCCGAAGTAGCTTATCTACCTCTTCCTGGATAATAGCATTCCTTTCAGGTGCAAATTTCCTCCTCTTTTGATGAATTGGCTTGAATGACCTGTCAATGCCAAGTTTGTGAGTAATTATATCCTTAGATATACCTGTCATATCTTCATGTTTCCAGGCAAAGGTGGATTTCCTTCTTTTAAGGAAGGATACTAGCTCCTGTTCAATATCGCTAAGGATCCCTGATCCTAGGAAGATCTTGGATTCAGAATCATCAGGATCCATGAGGATTTCTTTCAAATCCTGTTTTCTTGCCTCCAAAACATCTCTTGAAGGATACTTTAATTGCTATTGCTCCCTTGGTCTTGAGGCTGGCTTCATTGATGTGGTATAGCAGTTTTTAGCCTCCTGTTGATCACTCTCAATTTTCACCACTCCCCAAGGACTTGGAAGCTTTACACATTGATGATAAATGGATGGGACTGCCTTCATGTCATGTATCCATGGCCTGCCAAGGATAACATTACAACATGATAAACAATCAATAACACAAAACTTTTGATAAGAATGCAATCCTTCAATATAGATTGGGAGTTTGATGTCCCCCAATGTATTCTTAGTTTCTCCACTGAATCCCACAAGTACTGAGGATCTTGGGATAATATCAGACTCTGGGATATTCATTTTCTTGAGAACATCAAGCTGAATGATGTTCACAGAGCTTCCTCCATCTATAAGGATCCTGCGAACAAAGTGGTTAGAAATAAATAATGTAATTACAAGACCATCATGATGAGGATCCTGGACGTCAACACGATCATCCTCATCAAAAGTTATGACTTTATCCTGGGTAACAACGGAGGTCCGGACGGGTCTATCTCCATTATCCATCTTGGTTTCCTTAGCGTGTCTTTTTGCTGCTGAAAAGGATGTACCACAGATGTCTGATCCACCGGATATGAAATTTATGACTTGTTCATCTGCTGGAGGAGCAGGAGCCCTTTCCGGGATCCTTTCAGGATCCTGGACCCTTGACTTCTTTCGTCCCAAAAGCTCTTTCAAATGCCCCTTGCTCAACAAGTAACCAATTTCCTTTCTAAGTGCAATACACTCTTCAGTGAGATGCCCGAAATCCTCATGATATGCACACCACTTGGATTTATCCTTTGTAGCAGCTGGTTTATCACTTTTCCTTGGCCACCTAGCTTTCTCACCTAGATTCTGCTTTGCAAGGATTAGTTCATTGTTATCAACTGAAAAACAATATTCAGAAATAGGAGGATAATCCTCATCATCCTCTTCTTGTTCCACTACAGGCACATTCTGGTTATCAGATCTGTTGTAGGACTTGGATTTGTTGTTCCTGAAGTAGGATCCTTGTTTCTCCTGTTTTGAGGATCCTGCTAATCTATCCTGGATCCTTTTGTCATCCTCTAGGCGGATGAACCTAAGGGCCCTGGTTCTTACTTCATCAAGATTCCTGCAAGGTGTCATGACAAGATCATCATAGAATAATGAATCCCTAAGTAATCCCATTTTAAAGGCTTCTACAGCCGTAGCAATATCCAAGTTAGGAATATCTAAGGATTCTTTACTGAACTTAGTGATATAATCTCTAAGTGATTCATTTTGACCTTGTGTTACCCTATATAAATCACTAGTTAATCGTTCAAACTTTCTACTACAAGAGAATTGACTATTGAACAAATTAACTAAATTAGAAAATGAAGTAATAGAGTAAGGGGGAAGACTTAGCAGCCATTTAAGAGCAGATCCTGTAAGTGTGGATCCAAATCCCTTGCATAGACATGCTTCTTTCAACCTTTTAGGAATTGGATTGATCTCCATCCTCTCCCTGTACTGAGCTACATGCTCTTCTGGATCCGTTGAACCATCATAGAGCTTCATAGATGGTATCTGGAACCTCTTGGGAATCTCAGCATCACATAAGGGTGGTGCAAAACGAGATATCCTATGGCTACCGTCTGCAATTTCAGGAATGGGTTTTACCACTCCTGGTACACTGGATATCATATCCTTAAGCTTCTGTAGCTCCCTAGCCATGGCCTAATTGATACCTGTATCCTGCATAAAGCCATGGTTAGTATTATATGAATTATTAAAAGTGTTACCTCCCACGGGTTTCATGTTTGGAGTTGCTGATATGAATCCATATTGACGAGACTCTGGCATGATCGAAGGACCAGAGGAAGCAATGGTCTGCATTGGTATAAAGTCTCCTTGATGAACGTCCGAGCTCTGAGGCTGCATACTTCTCGAGAATCCTTGATCCTGAAAGATGTTGGATCCTTGAAGTTGAGATGATCCTGGAACCAGAGAGGATCCTGGGACAAGGGAGGATCCTTGGACCGAGAAGGATCCTTGGACCTGGGAGGATCCTTGGACCTGGGAGGATCCTTGGACCTGGGAGGATCCTTGGACCTGGGAGGATCCTTGGACTGCATGCATTCCCAAATATCCTCCTGACGTGAAGTATCCCTGATGCTGAGAAGAGGATCCCGATGGCTGAAAGTAGGATCCTTGAGGCTGGTAATGAGAGCCAAATGCCTGACTCATTGTTGTTGTTCCGTAACGCCTTCCAGGTAATTCACCTCAGTATTGCACGTCCGGAACCGCCGAGTGTTGGGAAGTTATGACTGGAGTGTCAAAGTTTAGCAAAAATGGGGGTTTGTTTCTTCGCAGCATTCTCAGCATTCTTCTGGGATCCAGAAGGTGGTGGAGGCAAAGGAGGAACGCCTTGTGAAGAACTGAATGAGGGCATCAAACTTGAAGTATTCTTCGCTGAGGAAGCCATCTGCTTGGTTGTAACTGTTTTGGTCAAAAATTACCGAAGTAATTAAGTGATCAAATTAGTTAAGTGAGGTAGTGTGCTAGAAATGAGTGTCGAAAATATGTTAATCAAGTTAATTGTAAAAACAGTTTCAGGATACGGCTCAGGATATAGAGCTGTATCTATGATCAAACAATGAGCAAAAAAGGTAAAGGGTGACACCGGATATACGAGGAAAGCCCTTGATCAATCTAGATCGCCGGCATAAAACCTCGGGAGCTGACAATCGCAGCTGCCTTGTTCTTCTATTACTTCAAATATCAGGATACAGTGCAGGATATGATGCGGATCAACTAGGTGTTACAACGTGATTTGATTACAAGTGTTGGTGTGTAGTGATTGCTAGAAGCTAGAAAGCAAAGTGTGCGAAAGAGAGTGTGTGGAAAAAGTTGTGTTTGCCTATGATCCGATCGCTCCCATTTATAGTAACAAAAAATAACAAACTATCCTATTATTCCGGGATACTTTGGAATATTCCATTCTGAACGTTGGGGGACTCTTTCTACTTGTTTTCCACGTGCTTATTGACTACAAAACCGGGTCTTCAGCTCATATAACCGTTACAATGTCAACAACATTAACCAACATCCGATATTCTCGCGGAATATGCCTTTCTGACCGTTACAAGACCCATTCTTCCACCATCAACGTCCATTTTTCAACCACCTTGAGCGAATCTTCAGGTAGATCAAGTCTTTTAACGTTGGTACCTTGCAACCAACGTTTTACAAGTCAATCGTTAGTAATAGTCAGGATACTGCCTCAGGATATTACCAATATCCTGGCCCGGTATCCTGATACGGTATCCTGATCTGGTATCCTGATCATATACAACTAATAAAAAATCAAGATACAAAATCAGGATATGGGCTCAGAATTTCACCCATAACAATTGTCCCCAAAAATATAACTGTTGGATATCCTAATTCCAACAGATACATTTTTCAGTCATTCCAATACGTCCGGTAAGGATATCTGTTTTGAACATTCCTGCATATGTTTGGTTAATCAGCACATAATATGATAAGATTGAAACTACTCCCTTTTCTGTATACTTTGCTAAGGTCCCTGTTGTCTTCAATCTTGAGGAGCTTGACAGTTACTCCAAGCCTGTCCTGATAAAAAAAAATCATCTGTTGCCACCTGCTCTAAGCCCCCCACTGTTGCTGCCGAAGGTTTCTCTTATGATGACCTTGGCTTCATGGAATCCATCGAGCCCATGACCTCCTTCCTTAATAAGGCAAATATCCAAATCCTGTATCCCGTACACATATACTGAACCTGTATCCTGGTTAGTTTGTCTTTAACGATACCTGTACTTTGCTTCGCAGGGTCTGAATTATCTGGTCGTCCTGTACTTAGAACAATTTTAATTTCCTGCAAGCTTTAGAACAATTTAACAGTTGGAGGTGGAGGGATCTCGTGTTTTCAGGACGAAGCCTTCAACTGTTTATGTAAATATGCTTTAAAAACTTAATTGTGTTCTTGGTGGATGGGTCTCTTTTTGAGATGAAACCAAGAATACAATTAATAATAAACTAACCTTTTAACCTTACATGTTGTTATTTGTTATGCATTGCTTAGTCTGAATTCCAATGTTCCAAACTTAGTGCAATTATTACTTTTTATGAAAATATCTTGATCAGTATACTCGCAAATATCCTATTAAGACTTTCCTCAAATAGGGTTTTTATAACTCAAGAAATTCAGATAAAGTTTTCAGAGAAAGAGGACAGTTCATTTTTATTTTACAAAGTTGGTTTTGAGAACACTTGTTTGACTAGAACACAGTTTCAGTTTTTAATCCAAGTATCATGTCCCAAACATTCCAATCAAATATCCTGAAACATATTTTGAAAATACATTTTGAGAATATATCCCGAGAATATATCCTAATCAGGATGCCTAAGCTTTTGTCAAATACAGTTTCAAAAACTCAAATGATTTAAATAACGTTTACAAAGGAAAGATCATACCAGGAATAGAGTGTAACCCTATTCTCAAACTTTAATCCTTTTGCAATTTTTCCAATGAAGATGTCCCCAGTCTGAGACACTTAGTGTACTAGGTCCGAGCTTGATCCTTTGAGCTTTACACAATTGCCTCAGTAGGAATGTCCCCTGTGCATAATGTCTTCGAATACTTAGAAATTTTCTGGACATCAGCTGCAACCGTTTGAATAATCCTTATATTACAGGGGATAAACCCTAAAATATACTGGAGATAAATCCTTAATGTACTGGGGATAAAACCATAAGTATTCTCGGGAAAATCCTGAATTTTCGTGCGCTACAGGCGAGGGTGTGGAAACCCCAAAACTTAGAAAGGTGAAAACCTTTAATCCCGGGGAAAATCCCAAATTTTCATGCGCTACAGGCGGGAGTGTATAAACTCCAAGACTTAGAAAGGTGATAACCTTTAAACCTTAGAGAGTATGAAAATACCCTTTCGTGAGAGAGGGTGATCAATCCTCATATACCTTAAGGATCCAGGGTATAGCCAACAGTAACGAAATTGTCAGCCACTTTTACATGAACTGGTCCCGCCACCTTGAACTATCCCTGGATAACTTGCGCTCCAGGCGGGGTGTTTAAACCCAATTCGTGAGAAAGGTGAATACCTTTAAACCTGTGAAGGGATCAGGATCCCTTAAACGTGAGAGAGGGGGCCAATCCTCTAATCTTCTGAAGTATCCTGAGTGAGCATCCTGGAGCTACATCCCGAAGCATATACTGCAAAACATCTTTACACTAAGGTGGGTGTTAGCTTGGCTAACACCCCTCCGATGCTTAAGTTAGTATTGGGTTTCAAAGAATAAATTAAACCAAACATATTTAAAAAAGATAGAATTCATACCATCCTGAGTTAGAAATTAAATTCTAGACTCACTTGAAATAAAGCTTAAGGTATATAGCATTCCAAGATCTCGGTAGCATATCCCCTTCCATATTCTTGAGTCAATATGCTCCTTTCCCTGCTTCTGATTCAACTTCATATGGTCCTTCCCATTTTGGAGCTAGCTTGCCATCGGCAGGATTAGTAGTATTCTGAAAAGCCTTTCTTAACACCCAATCTCCAACCTTAAATCTTCTGGTCCTAATATTCTTGTTATATGCTCTGGATATTCTTTGTTGATATGCTGCCATCCTTAGCCTTGCTACATCTCTCTTTATAGTATCCAAATCCTGACTCAAGGCTTCAGGATTCTGTTCAGGATCACTTAGGGTAGATCTTGCAGTAGGTATTGCCATTTCCGTTGGGATCATTGCTTCTGCTCCAAATACCAAGGAAAATGGGGTTTGGCCTGTTGCATTCTTTACCGTTGTCCTATCAACCCACAAAACAAAGGGTAACTCTTCTGCCCATCTTCCTTTTTTGGCTCCAAGCCTCTTCTTTAAGTTACTGACTATTATCTTGTTTGAGGATTCAGCTTGTCCATTCGCTTGAGGGTGTACTGGAGTAGATGTGATCATTTTAATTCCCCAACTTTTGCAAAAGTCAGTAGTCCTTTTGCTTATAAACTGGGACCCATTATCACAAATGATCTCAGCCGGTACTCCAAACCTAGTCAGGATATTCCTCTTTATGAAGGATATACTACTTCTTGGTCTCTAACTTGGACAAATGCTTCAGCCTCAACCCACTTGGAGAAATAATCTGTCATAGCTAACATAAAGACTTTTCCTCCCGGAGCTTTTGGTAACTTCCCTACTATATCCATCCCCCACTTCATGAATGGCCAAGGGGAAACTACAGGATATAATGGTTCAGCTGGTTGATGTAGTACGTTACTATGTCTTTGACATGCATCACATCTTCGAGCATATTCTGCAGCATCTTTCCTCATCGTCGGCCAATAATATCCTGTCCTTAATACTTTCGAGAACAATGATCTGCCCCCGGTGTGATTACCACAATCCCCTTCATGTATATCCTGAAGTACTTCCTTGGCTTCAGGATCCTCCAAGCATCTTAAATACGGTCCTGCAAGAGATTTCTTGTATAAAACGTTATTTATAATAGTGAATCGTGATACCTTCATCCTAAACGCCTTAGGATTTTCATTTCCGGGGATGTGTCCTTCTTTGAGATATTTCACAATTGGAGTCGTCCAGGATCTAGGATCCTCTTTAGGATATTCCGCCCCAGGATCCTGAATACCCGCTACTTCTTTATCCTGAGGATTCGTTGCAGGATATAGGACATGTAATATTGGTATTTGCGTCCCTTCAGGTATCTTGATCGATGATCCCAAATTTGCTAAGGCATCCGCTTCAGCATTATCCTCCCTTGGTACCTATTCAAGTATAAAAACATCGAAATATCCTGCTAATTTTTTGAGAATATCGAGATATTCGATTAATTTCTCACCCTTAACTGCATAGGATCCATTAAAATGGTTAGTAATTAACAAAGAGTCAATATATACTTGCAAATTTTTGATACTCATGCTCTTAGCCAACTCTAATCCTGCAATTAAAGCCTCATACTCTGCTTCATTATTAGTAGCAGGAAATTCACACCTAATAGCCTGGGGTAATATGTCCCCCTGTGGCGATTTTAGTAGTATTCCTAATCCTACTCCTCTTACATTGGATGCACCGTCAGTATATAATGTCCAGGATCCTGAGGATTCTCCTAACTGTTGAACTTCTAGGTCTACCTCGTCCTGAATGTCACTACTGAAATCAGCCACAAAGTCAGCTAAAGCCTGAGACTTTATGGCATTCCTAGGTTCATATACTAAATCATAAGCACTTAATTACACTGACCATTTGGCCATCCTGCCTGACATCTCTGGTTTCCTAAGCACATTTTTAACAGGATAATTTGTTTTAACATGAATCCTATGTGTCTCAAAGTAATATCTAAGTTTCGTTGATGCCATGACTAACGCTAGTATCAATTTTTCTAAATGAGAATACCTAGTTTCAGCATCTAACAAACTTTTACTAACATAATAAACAGGATATTGCTGACCTTCACGGTCTTTTATAAGAACGACACTTACAGCATTCCCTGATACAGCAAGGTACAGGGATAGTGGTTCACCATTTTCCGGCTTCACCAATAGAGGTGTGGTTGAGAGATACCGTTTCAAATCCTGCAGGGCTGCTTCATGCTTTTCCCCCCATTCGAATCTTTTGTTCTTCTTTAGGATATCATAGAAGTCTTTGCATTTCTCTGAGGATCTTGAGATAAATCTGTTTAGAGCTGCTACTCGGCCCGTTAATCTGTGTACGTCCTTCATGTTTGAGGGTGATTTTATATCCAGGATAGCTTTGATCTGCTCTGGGCTCGCTTCTATCCCCCTCTTTGTCACCATATATCCAAGAAACTTTCCTGCCCCCACTCCGAAATGGCATTTAGCAGGATTCAGCTTCATGTTGTATTGATCCAGGATATCAAATGCTCCCTTGATATCCTGGAGGTGATCCTCAGCCTTTTTAGATTTCACCACCATATCATCGATATATACTTCCATGGTGTCCCCCAGTTTGTCTTTGAACATCATGTTTACCAATCTTTGGTATGTTGCACCTGCATTTTTCAAACCAAAAGGCATAGCTGTATAACAATAAATACCTGTTGGTGTCATGAAGGCAGTATCCTCCTGGTCAGAAGGTTCCATTTGGATCTGTTGAAATCCTGAAGATGCGTCCATGAAGGTCAGCATTTCATGCCCAGCAGTGGCATCTACCATTGCATCAATGTGTGGAAGAGGAATTGGGTCTTTAGGACAAGCTTTGTTCAAGTCTGTGTAGTCCACACAAACTCTCCATTTCCCATTTTTCTTCTGTACTACAACCACGTTTGCTAGCCACCTTGGGAATTTAACCTCCCTGATCATTCTGGATTTTAATAATCTCTCTACTTCCTCCTGGATAATTGTGTTCCGCTCAGGAGCAAATTTCCTTCTTTTTTGCTGCACAGGCTTGAATGATTTATCAATTCCAAGCTTGTGAGTGATAATATCTTTGGATATGCCTGTCATATCCTCATGCTTCCATGCAAACGTAGACATCCTGCATTTCAAAAAGTTAATTAATTGTTCTTCAATATCCTGAGGGATATTGGTCCCTACGAGCACCGAAATATCGAGATTATCCTGGTCCAGGATAATCTTCTTCACATCCTGCTCCGGATCCTCCACGATATCCTGGGCCCGTATCTTTAATTGCTATGCTGCACTAGGTTTGGCTGAGGATTTCATTGAGGATGAGTAGCATTCTT
Organism: Helianthus tuberosus; assembly: GCA_030545235.1. Lineage (NCBI taxonomy): Eukaryota > Viridiplantae > Streptophyta > Magnoliopsida > Asterales > Asteraceae > Helianthus > Helianthus tuberosus. The sequence goes on from JARYGA010002830.1 coordinate 25,378, forward strand.
TCGCCTCCTGCTGATCACTATCAACTTTGACCACTCCCCAGGGGGTAGGTATCTTGATGCATTGGTGATATGTTGATGGCACGGCCTT
>JARYGA010002831.1:0-23843 GCA_030545235.1 Helianthus tuberosus
TGGAGAAAATTGTCGGGCTGCCTCGTTCTTGTGCATGGGATCATTTTTCTCATTCCCCTTTTCATCCTTTACCACCATGAGTGTGTTTCATTCATTACAAACCATCCAAACATTAAAGCCATCATTTCATTTCATCATAGAGAGAACTTACATAATCCTAAATTAAACTAGATAAAACAAAGAAATAACAAACCATGGAGTCCTAGCCTTTACTTTATTTTAATTTAGCAAAATTTCCAAGAAATAATCAATCTTGGTTAAACAAGGCCTTAGTGAACTCCTTCTTCCGAGTGCGGTTCTCCTCAAATGTCGGCGAGCCATTCTTCTATCTCCCTTGGAAGGAGAAAAGAAGGCTCATTGGCATTAGTTTGAGGAGTTTCAACTTCCACCGGGATCTCTTGTTGGTGTTCCATGGGAGGTTCCGCCGGAAAGTCTTCCCACCCGGTAGGGTTGTTAATTCCGAGAGCCAGGTTCCAATCCTGTTGAGGAAGGACTGGTTCTATTGGAGGTGCTACAAGAATATTTAACCTCTGGTGCAAGAGGTTAATTTCTTGGAAGCTGCTTTCAAGTCCCATCGTAAGATCGTTAATACGGTCGATAAGGACCTCCTCTACTGAAGTCATTTCGTCGAGAGCCTCCCTTAATGCTATCACATAGTGCACAAGTGTAGCTTCAATGGAGGGTCTTCTTCCTCTTCGGTTGTTTGACGAATGCACAGAAGATGTATCGCTGTTTTCACTCGACCTCCTACGAAAAATAAACTAAAAATAGCTTATTTAATGAAACAGTAACCGGACACGGCCCCGTGCTCACTGAGCACGGCCCCGTGTCCATCTTTCTGCAGAGTTTTGGAACAAGGAAACTTGTATTTTTAAGTTATTTTCTGAATGTTGTGGCCCCTTTTTGGTTACTAATAACTTAAAACAATGTTTCATAACATGTTTTTACCAAGATTCTTTGAACAAAACTCATTTATCCCTACCATAGAGTTGGAGGAATTCCAAACTTTCAATGGTAGCTCTTGGAGAAAGATGAAGAAGAAGGAAATTACTAAAAGAGGAAGGGACAAGATGGGTTGTTGGAACCTTCTTTTAGACTTACCTAGGATAGTTTGAGAGAAGATTCCTGCAAATCTCTACCCTAAGTTGGTCCAAATGTGCAGAATTCTTGGCTGCATTTATAGAAAATGACAGCAACCTGGACACGGCCCCGTGTTCAGTGGACACGGCCCCGTGTGCAGGTGGAGTTCTGACACAGTTTGTCCGTATTCTGACGTACTGATCAGAAAGGAATCTTTCGATGGACACGGGGGCGTGTTGGCTGGGCACGGCCCCGTGTCTAGGGACTGTTTTATGAAGTTGTCTAGTTTTTTTAAGGAACTTGTTAGTATCGGGTGGCTCCTGACTGGTTGGAACAACCCCAAAGTGCCTAATATACCTTAATTGTCCTAGACTAAGGCGAGAACGCAAGAGGTTGTCGGTGAGGGTAATTCCTATTTTCATTCTAGGTGGACAAGTCCAACCCTTTTCCGGGCTCTTGTTAAAGAAGGTATATGCCGAATCGCTCAGGTCTATGTATGCACCGAACGAAGTCGATGGAGAGTCCTTCACGGCACAATCGACACAGGGACGACTATCGTCCAAGTCTTCGCTAGGTACGAAGGTATTTTCGGGAGCAACGAGGTTGTCGGAATGCGGTTCCAACATTTCTTCATGGGTATCGTCTTGGGGCGGATCAATAAAATCCTTCCCAAGCTCTTCTATCCATTTCAGAATTAGCTCTTCTAGTTGAAATAATTCGCTAAGGAGCATTTCCCCTAGAATATCTGGCTGGGCGCATTCAAGGGAGAAATAGTGCTTATTTTTACTTTCGCCCCTCTTAAGGTTGTGAGAAGATTGTGGGTCCATGTAGTGGGGCCTATAATTTAGGAAGTAGCATTTTACTTCTTCATGTTCGCCACCACATAATTGACACCACGTACCATAAGAGTGCCGAAAGTAAAAATAATTACTATCACTCATGTTTATGTCAGAAATTACCAACCGTCGGGATCTAACGGTTCTGTTTTCAGTAACTGAAACTTGGGCACGGGGGCGTGTTGAGTGGACACGGCCCCGTGTTCAGCTTACTGTCTGATGTAAAACAGGATTGCCAGTTCCAATGATTGAGCACGGGGGCGTGTTCAGCGGGCACGGCCCGTGCTGAGCTCGGCAGAAGCTGAAAAACTAAGAAAATCTAAAAAAATAAAAAGAAAAATAAAAGATGATTAGGCCGTTGATTCCTAACTTTCTTAAAATCCTTGTGTCCCCGGCAGCGGCGCCAAAAACTTGATGTGCGTGAAAGTGTCGTATATATTAGGTGTATATTTTAAGCCCTTTTTTAACACTTATTTTAGCCAAGTTTTAAATTTATAAAACACGATATTTTACTAACACTAAACACACATATGGGCAAGTGCACCCATCGTTGAGTGTAGTATAGCGTTGGTAAGATACCGAGGTCGTCCAAGGACACAAGAGCTTTTAGTACCGGTTTATCCTCAACGTCTAACCAAAATAAAAGTTTAGAAAAATGTTTTAAACTAAGAAAAATAAAACTAACTAAAATGCTGAAAATAAAAATAAAAACAGATAGACAAGATGAATCACTTGGTTCCGACTCGTATCTAGTGTAACCTTTGATTATTTCCGCACTTTTGCACATAATTAAGAGATTATCTTAGTTATTGTAGTAGGCCCCTCTTTTGAAGGTGACGTTACCCTCACCCCAGTAGTTTGAGTCAGCAGGGATACAATCCTAAAGGGGTGGATTATTGGAAGATAATGAATTAAGTTATTAATGCAGTATTGTGGTAGGCCCCGCTTTTGGCGGTGACGTTACCCTCGGCTAAGTAGTCTGAGTCAGCAGGGATACAGTCCTAAATAGCCGGGTTATAGTATTAATAGTAGTTAACTTATGAGGGGATCAAAGAGTTTGGACCCCCGCCATCCAATACCGTGAAGTATTGAAGGAGGTCCTACTAAATTTGACCCAGGTCCATTGCAGGACCTCTAAACGCTGAACAATGGCAAGACCTTTACCAAACCGTTCCCTTAACCCCCTACCAGGTAGCCAACATACCTCCATATAGACCGTGGAGATATGAATGGTGAAAATCCTTTATTTTATATAGACAGTAAAATAATGCCAAGACACCACGGACAAACGATAAGGAAAGATCACCTTCAACATAAGTAACTAGTTATTAAAGTCATTAATACAAAACCAAATAAAAAGTGCAAAAGATTAGAAATAAAAAGTATTATACTAGACACTTTGTCTTCACCAAGTGATGTAAGAGACTTAGGCAAACATGGCCTTGATTGTCAAGAACTCTTACGATCAATCTTGGATCCCGAGACGACTCACACACTCTATGATGGACAATGGATGATGGTGGTGGATGATGGTGTTGTGATGGTGGTGGGTGGTGGATGAAGTGTGAGAGAGGTGGTGTGCCAAGGGATGAGATGAAATGAATCCAAGCACTCCTATTTATAGGCTGAACAGAGAGCTGGACACGGCCCCGTGTCCGCTGGACACGGCCCCGTGTCCGCTGGACACGGCCCCGTGCCCGTCTGACACTCTCTCTCCTCATTAATTGTAATTCGCAATTACAATAAATGCGTCTGCTGTACTTTCGACACGCCCCCGTGTCCGCTGAGCACGGCCCGTGGTGGGCAATAGAAGCTTCTATAGATTTGTCTTTTCTGCTGCTTCTTGGGCACGGCCCCGTGTTGGCTGAGCACGGGGCGTGTTCAGCCTTCTGTTTTCTCTATTTTGCTTTGGAAGGTGCCGTTGAGGGTTCGGGCAGTCCACTAATGTTCCTTTTCTTGTATTTATGTTGGATTTAGCTGTCTTTTTGCTTCTTTTGCGTTTTTGAGCTCATTTAATCCTGAAAATACAAAAGGAAGACAAAAACACTCTTTTTCCAATATTAGTACTTAAAAAAAGGTTAGTTTTATGCCTCATTTGATGTAATTTATATGTTGCATTTTACACACATCACTCCCACTCGATATATACATCAGGCGACCACAAACACCCTCCTCAACTCATCTTCGCTCACCACTCAACCCTCCCCCCACCCCTGCTCAACTAAACGACCGGCCACCACTGTGGTGGTGGCGGCACACAGCGACGGCAGGGCCGGAGAACAGAAACGGAAGCTCCGTTTCACGGCGTAGCCGGGGACGGCAGTGCCACCGTGACGGCGGCGGTGGTGCACCTGTTTTCACGGCGGCGGTGCCGTGTTTGAGTGGTGGCTAGAGGCGGTGCCGGTGATTGAGTGATGGCTATCGGTGAGTGATGGCTATCGGTGGTTGATTTGTTGGTTTAAACGGGTTCAGGTTTGTTTTTCGGTTGTTGATTGTTGGTTTGATCTGTTGGTTCAGGGTTGTTTTCGACTGTTGATTTGTGTGTTGATTTGTTGGTTTAATCTGTTGATTTGTATGTTCTACTGTTCTTGAATCTGATGGTGGTATGTTGGGGGTTTGATTTGGGTGTTCTACTGTTCTTGAATCTGATGGTGGTATGTTGGGGGTTTAATCTTGAATCTGATATGTGGGTTGAATGATGTTCATGTTCCTTGTGGGTTTGAATCTAGGTTTAAATCGGCTGTTGAATCTGGGTTTTTTGTTGCTGTTGAATCTGGGTTTTTGTTGCTGTTGAATCTCTGTTGAATCTGGGGTTTTGTTGCTGTTGAATCTGTTGAATCTCTGTTTTTGTTGCTGTTGAATCGGCTGTGATGATGCAAAAAAAAAAACTGACGATGGCGCGCGCGGCAAAGATGGTGGAGGGTAGGTTATTGAACCCGCAACCCCACTTTGCAGCCTCTGATTATCGGGAAATCTGAGCCAAAACTTCGTTTTTTTAACCCGTTTTTTTTCGAGATACACTTTGTTTTGATGTTGTTGTTTTTTTTTATTTTTTCCCCCTAGTCGATGATGATAGCGATATATCTGAGACACTTCCCGAGTTTGCGATTTCTGAGTGCGTTCATTTTTGTGTAAAAAAGTTTTTGTAAAAAAAAAGTTAAACCGTAAACTTTTTTTTACGTTAACCGTAAACTTTTTAACGTAAACCGTAAACTTTTTGTTGTAAAAACGTAAAGCGTAAAAAGTTTTACGTTTAACGTAAAACGTAAGACGTTAAACGTTAAACGTTAAAAGTTTTACGTAAAACGTAAAATGTAAAAATTTTAACGTAAAAAACGTAAAACGTAAAGAGTTTTACGTAAAAAACGTAAAATGTAAAAAGTTTTACGTAAAACGTAAAACGTAAAATTTTTAACGTAAAATGTAAACTTTTTTAACGTAAACCGTAAAACGTAAAAACTTAAACATAAAACTTAAAAAGTAAAAAGTATTAAAAGTATAACGTAAAACGTATAAAGTTTAAAAAACAACAAAAAACCGGCGCGTAAAACGTAAATTACGTTTACGTAAAAACGGCGCGTTGAAAAAACGGGGTTAAAAAATGGCGTTAATAAACGGTGCGTAAAAAACGGCATTAAAAAATTGGATCGTAAAAACGGCGCGTTGAAAAAACGGCGTTAAAAAACGGCGCGTAAAAAAACGGCGTTAAAAAATTGGCGCGTAAAAAACGGCACGTAAAAAAAGGCCTGTTAAAATAACGACGCTTGAAAAAACCCGGCGTAAAAAAGGCGCGTCAAAAAAACGTAAAACGTAAAAAGTTTAACGTAAAACTTAAATTGTAAAAAGTATAAAAAATGTTTAAAAAAATCTGAATTTTAAAATGTTTTTTAATAAAAAAGTTATGTTTAAAAAATAAAAAGTAATATAATAATACAAAAAACTAATAAAAAACAATAAAGATAAAAAGACAAAAAAAAGTTAGTTTACTAAATTACTCTTTTGGATTATAATATTAAAGACATAATAAGACAAAAATCATTTAATATTATTTTTTCTTACTTTTAATCTCATCCATCCATCAAGTTGATCTAAGGGCTAATAAGTGGTTCTCATAACTAGAGGTGGTTTTCATTTTAGCGGTCACACACACACACACACACACACACATATATATATATATATATATAGAGAGAGAGAGAAGATCATGCGAGAACCACCTCTTATTGCGAGAACCGCGAGAACCAATGTGAACACACCAAAAATGCCTAAAAATAGCTAAAAATCACACAAAATTTTTTTTTTATTTTTTTAATATTTTTTAGGTAAAAATCGCTACTTTTCGAACAAAAAAAAAAAAAAAAAAAAAAAAATTTTTTTAATTTTTTTTTTTTTGCTTCGAAAAGTAGCGATTTTAACCTAAAAAATATTAAAAAAATCAAAAAAATTTTTTGGATTTTTTTAGATTTTTTTTAGATTTTTTTAGGTTTTTTGGGGGTTTAGTTTTTAGCATTTTAGCTTGGGGTGGGGGGGGGGGGGTTTAGGTTTTTGGGGGGTGGGGGAGGGGGGTTTAGGCTTTTTTTTGGGGGGGGGGGGGGGTGGGGTTAGTTTTTTTTTAGGTTTTTTTTAGCTGGGGGGGGGGGGGTTAGGTTTTTGGGGGGGGGGGGGGTGGGGGGTTTAGGTTTTTGGGTGGGGGGGGGGGTGGGGGTTAGGTTTTTTAGGGTTTTTTTAGCTATTTTAGGTTGTGTTCACATTGGTTCTCATGGTTCTCACAATAAGGGTGGTTCTCGCATGAGCCCCTCCCTATATATATATATAGGGGAAGGTTAAAATGAGAACCACCTCGAGTTGTAAGAACCAGCGAGAACCACCCCCGCGGGTGGCCGTTGACCACGAATTTTTTTTTACAAACTAGATGTGTATATTTTAACACCCTACGTAAAGTTTGGGTTTAAACGGCGCGCCCGAGGGGGTAGTTTTTTACGCCCAAAGTTTGGGTTTTTTTAATTTCTTTTAATTTTTCTTTTTTTTTAACCAAACTTTGGGCGTAAAAAACTACCCCCTCGGGCGCGCCGTTTGAACCCAAACTTTGCGTAGGGTGTTAAAATATACACATCTAGTTGTAAAAAAAAATCGTGGTCAACGGCCCCCCGCGGGGGTGGTTCTCGCTGGTTCTTACAACTCGAGGTGGTTCTCATTTTAACTTATTCCTATATATATATATATATATATCTAAATCTCTCACTGCTTGGGTTTTGTAATTAATCAAATTATATTGGCGGTGACGATGTGGTGGGATTAATGGTGCTGATATGGTGGTGGTATGGTGACGACGAGGTGGAGGGGATGGTGTTAATTAGGAGTGAGCATGAAAAACCCGACTCTACCCGACCCGAGAACCGATCATACATAAAATACAGAACTGATTCGCTACTCTAAATATAGGGTCGGTTCCGGTCCAAGTCGGGTTTCACCATGAAAAGAACCGAGAACCGACCCGACCCGATTTTATATGAAAAATTGGAACCGATATAAATACATAGGTACTTGGGTTCGGGTCGGATTGGGTATGTTTTCGGTTTGTTTCTCGGTTATTTTCGGTCTGGACCTAAACTTACTCACCCCTAGTGCTGATGAAGACATGGTGGTGGGAGATTAAGGGCGTCGGGTTGCAGAACACAAGTGGGGCCCATTGACTTTAAGTAAATTCCTTTGTTTTAATTTTTATTTTTTATATATTAAGGGTATTTTTGTAATTCCACACACATTTAACTAAATAATTTAACCCCCATCCAGTGTAGGGACTATCCGAGTAACAAGCGAGCAAACTACATGAAACAAACATGCTATTTTAAAAAGATGAGGACTAAAGGTGAAAAAACAACAAACCACAAGAACCATCCGGGCAATTAACTCTTAAAGTTATTAAAATCCATTATTCGTTTATATTATATCATCATGAGTGTGTTTTTGAGGGGTTGTTTGTTTTGTGAATAAAGTTTTATCTTTTGAAAAAAAAAAAAGGAAGGTTGAGGAATCTTTATATATAAACGAGGTGGACAGAAGACATTTTAATACCTTAGAAAGTCAAATGTTTTGACTTTTCGAATTGGATAGGCTTGTAGTTGTAGGCCTACAGACATTGGGCATAATACGCCTTTCATTGCAAGTTGCAACAATGGAAACTAAGCATGGTTGATTACGCACATAGAACACGATTACCTAATTCTGTCAACTTATTAAATATTTGTATTATTTGTGAGTTTTCGTCTAACATTATTGTATATCGAGTTAATTGTCATTTAGTCCCTAAGCTTTGTCTAAATTTGTCATTTTAGTCCAAATAGTTTTTTTTTCGCCCCTGCGTCTTTTACCTTTCCCTTTTGTTGTCATTTTGATCACATACACTAACTCCATCCAAAAACCCCATTTTTAACCAGGGGTATTTTGGGGATTTTCATTTTAAATCTTTTCAATTGCCATTTTGATCCAATTCTAAGAAATAAAAAAAATTCTAAAAAATCCAAAAAATTCTAAAAAAAATAAAACAAAACATAAAAATAAAAAAAATCTAAAAAACAAAAAAAATATAAAATATAGAAAAAAATTCTAAAAATAAAAAAAATTCTAAAAAATAGAAAAAAATCTAAAGAATAAAAGAATTCTAAAAAATCAAAAAATTTCTAAAAAATCTAAAAAAAATCTAAACATGGATAAATGGATTTATGCCGCTTTTTTAGAGTTTTTATTTTTTACCATGTTAGATTCTCTGTTTTTTTTAATGAATAAATGGATTTCTACAGTTAATCTGCTTAGAGACGGAACCAAAAGAGATAAGGAGTCCATGACCCCTCTGTTGAACCCTTTGATTATTAAAGAATAAAACTTTATAATCAATTTTTAAACAATAAAACTAACTTCCATTAAAACCAAAGACAATACAAATCAAAGTCCAGCAAGATGCTGAATGAAAATAAAACTTTATAACTACCATGTTTCACCATCTTACAACTTCTCCAAACTTTATAACTACCATGTTTCACCATCTTACCACTTCAACATTTTTGAATTTTTCTGATTTTTTAGAATTCTTTTGATTATTTAGAATTTTTGGATTTTTTAGAATTTTTTTTGATTTTTTAGAATTTTTTATTTTTTAGAATTTTTTTTGATTTTTTAGAATTTTTTTATTTTTAGATTTTTTTTAGATTTTTTATATTTTTTAGATTTTTTTGGATTTTTTTAAATTTTTTTGATTTTTTAAATTTTTTTGATTTTTTAGAATTGGATCAAAATGGCAATTGAAAATATTTAAAATGAAAATCCCCAAAATACCCCTAGTTAAAAATAAGGTTTTTGGATGGAGTTAATGTATGTGATCAAAATGGCAACAAATGGGAAAAGTCAGGGATCCAGAGGCGAAAAAAAACTATTTGGACTAAAATGGCAAATTTAGACAAACCTCAGGGACTAAAATGGCAATTAACTCTTGTATATCTAATTAAATATGTGAATCTCATCACTTAATTTATTTATAAATGCCAATTAACTTACCGGTATTTTGTAGTTGACTTGAAGTAGCGTCGTGCTGATGTAATTTGGGACTATATATTATACGCTAAGTGTTATACAAATTTATTATACATTAGGCTATGCATTTTTAATATTATTCGCTGATGACGGGTAGCTCAAGCTTCAATAACATGACTAAAACACATGAAAGCTAAAGAGGTTGAACGGTTAAAAGGTTCAAAACCCGCGAAGCATTGTGAGCAGAAGAGAACAAGCACAGTAATCAGTCACATCAACTGATATCTCACCAACTCAGCCGCAAAAGTAACGTGTACAAAAGGAAACAGCCTTTTGTCCACAGGTTCAAAGACTTCAACCCCTAAAAGGGTAAGCCTCATACTACAGCAAGGTTCACTAAGTCAAAGGGTTTCCCCTTTGGGAGGAGACCTTCTCTATAAATGACATATCACTTCATTCATTTCAGACATTCCTTTCTCGGATCCCTGATCTCCTCTCTTGTCTTTAGAGAACTTGCTCCATTCACATTCCTCTTCTTCACTTCAAATTATACAACCTACTCGTCCCATCATCCGAGGCTGAATCTTCTTCAGCCAAAGATCTCGAGTAAGCAACAAGCATAACTAGTGAACCTCCTTCTACGTCTAGCAAACGTAGGGGGACCCCACGACCTGTGTTAGGCAAACTTCAACCCTTGAACCCTTTTGCCTGACCAGTCGGTCCACTACTTCAGGTCTCGTATTTGCTGTAACAACAAGTTGGCGCCACCGTGGGGCTACGCCGCTCATTTTTCTCAGAAGAAGACCAGTAGTGTAGCTCCATTCCTTCTGAAATCGTCATGTCCGAATGAGAATCTCCGGGAGAGGTAAACCAAGTCTCACGTACCTCTACCCCCAGCACTAGCCAAATTCATGTGGCTATACCCACTTCGTTCTCAACACCGGGGAGCACTCCAACAGAAGCAACATACCCCGAGTTTCTCTCCTTCCAAATACCGACCCCATCTTGTTCGGGAGTCCCATCTCCTAATGTCGGTGCATCCAACACCCACTCACGTATTGACCTTACCCCTGAAAGGGTCGCTAACAACTTCTTACAATTAAGGTCCATCCGTAACCAATACGTGAGCAGGGAAAGAGATAAAGGAGTAAGGATTCGGCTGGATTATGACGAACCTGAATCGTCATTATCTCCTGGACCTCCTGTTCTTCCTTTCACAAGCTCACAACCAGCCGTGTCCAGGAATGAAGCTGGTCCCAGCCATCCACCTCCAAATCTCAGTCCATACACGTACACAAGGCCAGATCCAACATCTTTTCCTCTATTTTCTTCTCAGCCAGTTGCAACCGGTGCTCCATTGGGGCACGAGCTAACTTTGGATCAACTGTTACAATCTTCTGTTGCAAGCCTTTTACCTCCAGCAACAACCACATGGGAGCAAGCGTTGTCCGTTCTCCCTTTAGCACGAAGTGCCGTCATGAGTGCTTCTCTAGGAGTAAACCATGCAGCTGCACCCGCAAGCCTTCAAGGCTTCAACCTCATGCCACAAATGATGGCCCAAATGATGGCAAGCTTCCCTTGGCAGCACTTCATCAACCAAGTGCTGGCCACCCAAGGGAACACCAATAACAACCCGGGTACAAGGACGGAAGAGGATTTGGCCAAACCATACAAACCAAGCAATTTGTCATGCTTTTCTCAACAAATCACCGATTATGACTTTCAAACCAGGATAAAAATGTCCTTTCACATGCAAACATATGATGGAACGGAGGATCCAGAAGATCACCTTCAGATCTTCACAGGGGCAGCAAGGATAGAGAAATGGTCTAACGCCGAGTGTTGCTTAATGTTCATGCAAACCCTCGTTGGATCTGCTTGGATCTGGTTCAACGACTTACCAGCCCGAAGCATTCGAACCTTCGATGATTTAAGCAAGGGTTTCTTGGCTAATTTCTCACAGCAAAGGAGATATGTGAAAGATGCCACTGTGATCTTCCAGATCAAACAAAAGGATGATAAGAGCCTTAGGTATTTCATCGAGAGATACAAAAAGGAAGGTTTGACGTATGTGGGAGCTGACGAGAAGATGAGGGTTGCAGGCTTCATGAATACAATCACCTCTAAGTACCTCACCAGGGACTTTAACAAGTGCCTGCCCAAAACCTTGGAAGAAGCCCTTGAAAGGGCTGAAGCTCACATAAGGGGGAAGAGGCGGTTGACATCAAGGAACAAAGAAAGAGGGGTCCCAACTGGAGACACAACAGCCCCAGCCGAAAAAGAGGCAACTACAGTTCTTATGATAGACGCTCTCGAAGCTCAGACCCTCGAAGGTCTGAAGGTCGGAACCCTTCAAGCAAGGACAAGGCCGTGAACTTCACAACCTTGACCAAAATCCCTCAAGAGATACTTGCCACTGAGGAAGTCAAGCATAGCTTCCGACCACCAAGACCCTACCCAAGAGCAAAAGGAATGAAAATTCAACTCAATTTTGTGAATTCCATGAAGAGAAGGGCCATCATACCAATGATTGCTTTCAACTCAAAAAGAGAATTGAGGAAGCAGTCAAGTCTAGAGAACTTGCCCACCTTGTCAAGGGGGTAAAGGATAAAATGGGTGATCGAAAAAATAAAGAAGTAAACATGGCGAATGTCACTGAAGTAACTCCCATCAAGAGGTAACGCCTGGAAGCTTGGGAGCTTCAATGTTTGTGTTTCCCACCCCCACAAAAGGGGCTTCATTCAAACCCTTTGGTAGTTGAAGCCACTGTGGGGACGTTGAAAACAAGTAAAGCATACATTAACACGGGTGCAGCGACAGAAATAATGTTTGAGCAATACTTCAACCAACTCAGTGACCAGGACCGTTCAAGGCTTCAACCAGCTGAGTCATCCATCAAAGGTATTGCTGACATCCCCATCAAGCCTTTAGGGTAACTGACACTCGACGTTTGTTTCAAGGAAGGTGAAATGGAAAGAACCAAGTCACTCACCTTCATCGTGATCAATATGCCTTCCACTTACGACGTTATCTTAGGAAGGCCAGGCCAAAGTGAATTTAGCATGGCTGTCTCTGTTGGCCAAGGCATTGTCAAGTTCCCCACCAAAAGAGGAATTGCAACCCTTCAACCGACTCATGAAGCCTTCATGGTTGAAGGGGGAAGTTCAGAAAAAATGAAAGTGAAGAACAATGTTGGACCATTAACCCTAAGTATCTTGAACAAAGGATAAGGGTTAACACCAATCTCACTCAAGAAACTCTCTCATACCTCAAGAAGTTGCTAACCCATAGCATGGACATCTTTGCATGGTGTCCTGATGACATGACCGGCATCCCTAGGGAGATTGCTGAGCATGAACTCAAAATTCCATCAAACATAAAATACATTGTTCAACAAAAAAGGAGTCGTGCCCCTGATCGAAGTGCAGCTGCATGCAAAGAGGTTGAAGGGTTGGTGCAAGCCAGGATTCTCCGAGAGGTCAAGTACCACTCTTGGATAGCCAACCCTGTGATGGTCAAGAAACCCGATGGGTCATGGAGAATGTGCATAGATTTCAAGGACTTGAATAAGGGCTGCCCAAAGGATTGTTTTCCTTTGCCCGAGATTGATCTCAAAGTGGACTCAGTCACGGAGTTCCCACTCAAGTGTTTCCTGGATGCATATAAAGGCTACCACCAAATCCAAATGAAAAAAGAAGATGAAGAAAAAATGGCTTCCATACCGACAAAGGCATTTTTTGCTACCAAAAGATGCCTTTTGGCCTGAAAAATGCAGGTGCAACCTACCAACGGTTGGTTGACAAAGCGTTTGTTGAACAAATAGGAAGAAACATGGAAGCCTATGTGGATAACTTGGTAATTAAAAGCAAGACTGAGGGACAAATGCTTGACGACATTCAAGAAACATTTCGAAACCTAAGAAGGATAAACATGAAGCTAAACCCGGTGAAATGTTCGTTTGGGTTCAAAGAAGGCAAGTTCTTGGGGCACATTGTAGGCAAGCAAAGCATAAAAGCCAATCCCAACAAGGTCAAGGCTATCCTGGATACAAAATCCCCACAAAGCAAAAAAGAGGTTGAAAACTTGAACGGTAAGTTTGCAGCTTTGAAGCGTTTTACCTCTAAGCTGGTAGAAAGGTCCCTTCCTTTTTTCAAAACCCTTCAAGGGTGTGCAAACAAAAGTGTCACACCCCGAATTTCCACGTATTACCGGTGGGCCCGGTGGGGAGTATCGTGACGTAGTTGATATCATCATAGTCAAACAACACAATTTAAATGCACAGCAGAAGCAAAAGATGAATCACATTACAAACTGAATAAAATAGTAATATCAAAGTATCACAAACGGACTGTAATGGATCCACAGGCGGATCAAAAGATAAAAAGGTTCATTGTTCAACAGACTTTAACATCTAGAGCTTGCAAGACTTGATTAATGATGCCAGGAGTAGCCAGCCTATTTCGTCTAGTACCTGCACTTAGCCTTTTTGGAAAATAGGTCAGTTTACAGTGGTAAATACAATTAACTGACTCATTTTGAAAAGAGTTTAAGAAAATTGATTTGAATGCACAAGGCACAAAATATCTTTTATAACTTGGGACAATTATTTAAAAATAATCTTGTATACAGTTTACTTATTTGTCGTCCGTCAGGGCCGGTTAGAAGAGCCGGACATGATTAACTGACACGCCACAGGTATAATGCCCACAAGGTTGATTCCTTTAAGTGGATTACCAGTTTTTACATAATGCAACTGTCAGGTGTATGCGTACACCCCGTGCTTAGGTCGTGGCCATTTCTTTGAATGATGTCAAGGATATCCGGGACATGGTCATTTAACCCCCAAAGGCCATACACCAAATAATACAGATTAAAACGAGTTATGTAAATACATTAATCACAATCCGATTAAAATTACTACACACCCGACCAAGCGGTATTATTATAATACCGTATCCCAAGCCCGTATAGGGAAAATAAGTTAAGAGTATTTACCTGAGCAAGTATAATTCACAAACAGCAAGTGCACGTAGCTTTTGCCGGGCTCCTAATCTGGAACGAAGGTTTTAATAACCTATTAGATTCCTAACAGGTCTTAAATAAGTCTAAACTTAGGCCAGTTAGTTTTAAAGGAAGATATACGGCTCAAAACGCACGATTAAGCGATGACCGGATTAGGGTGTGGTTTAGACCCGAAAAGTTTGTATACTTGTATAATATGGGTAAACGAAACACATTCTGGATTTTGAGATAAAAATGATAAGGTTTGACCCATTTCGGATAATTTATGCAAACTAGTTACATAGACCGCACCGAACGCGAATAATGCGTTACGGGTAACCAAAAGAGTCATATACAGGTTTCCTAAGTTAATATGCCTTAAATATGTTGTGATATCAGTAGGATACCTTCCATTATGCCCAAAACGAATTTAAACTCAAGTTATGCCCCGTAGGGGTATTTTGGTCATTTTAAAGCTTTAAAAGAGTTTAAATATAAATCTGAGTTTCAGGTCTGATATAATCAGTAAAAATACTTATTTTTATAAGTCATAACAGTAGGGTATGGCATATATGTGAAATTTACCTTTTATAATCAAACTATGCACCGTAGGGGCATTTTGGTAATTTCACATAGGCTTTAAAGGTCAAAATAGGGAATCTGAGTTTAAAAACTTTTCTTTACTGTTAAAATATATAAATTTACTTAAAACATCAGTAGGTATCAAACCTTATATGTTAAAAATAGTTTTAACTTATACTATGCGTTAAAAACGCCTAAAAAGGCGATTTTAAGCGATTTCGGGGTTTTATATGAAAAGCTGATATTTTTATCATTCCAGAAAGCTTAAAATGTTTTATTTATCACAAAAAATCAGTAGAAAAAGGTTGGGTGTCCATATGTTTTGTAAAACTAATTTTATAGGCCAAAAGGGCAAAACCGACATTTACCGAATTATGGCTAGAACCCTATGTTATGCTCAGCTTAAAAATAAATAAAAATCTTCAAAAATCCCAAAATATTATGTTACATTAGTGGGTAAAAAGTTTGGTATCAAAAATTGGGTTTAGATAGGCTATATGCTAATTACGCCGTTTAATTAATAAAAAGCTTTCTAATTACGCTATTGAGCATAACTATTAATCTAGACCTCCAATTGATGTGAAAATTTAGGGACATGTTTATATATCAGTAATAAAGATTATTGTCCTCTCACATTTTCAAAACTCTTGTTTTAAGGTCAAAAGGGCATAATAGTCAACATTTAGGCATATAACGGAAACATGCATATGAATCGGATAACTAATGAACCAAGTTGTATAATCATAGAGGGTTATACTAACATGTAACCTGGTCCTATTAAAGCTCTAAGGCATTTCTAAAATACGCTCTAATGGGTCAGAACTGAAAGTCAAAGCAAAAGTCCACTTATGCGACTTTCGGTTCCGAACCGAGCTTAAACTGAAAATTGTCGGGTTGAACATGCCTAGACATGTTCTTACATTAATTACCAAGTTATACAAGTGATAAAACAGGTTTCATAGCTTCTACATTGTTAATTATGTGTTTATGCGAAAATTAGCTTTCTGTTGACTTTTTAAAATTAACTTTGACCCGACAGTTGACCTAGTTAGAGTGGGAATCAGAGGATGCCCTTTTAAGGGTTTATTACCCACATAAATACCAACTCAAAGCTACTTTCAATTCGATATTTTACTGGACAAATTTTAATTAAGAGTAAACTGCTATTTTGGTCCCTGTGGTTTGGCCAGTTTTGCCACTTTAGTCCAAATCTCAAACTTATTACATCCAGGGCCCTGTGGTTTGCATTTTGTTGCCATTTTAGTCCAAAATCCAAAAAACCCCCTTTTTGACTGTTGAGAGCTGCCTATTTTGTCCTTTAGTGCAGGGGTATTTTGGTCATTTATGTTTTATTTAAAGCAATTCAACAACAACAACAAAACCCAGAAAATCAAGAACATCTTCTTCAACAACAACAAAACCCAGAAAATCAAGAACATCTTCAAAGTTCATCATCAAAACCCAGAAAATCAAGAACATCTTCAAGAAAAAACGAGGCTCAGATCTGTATCTTCAAGAACATCATCAAACATCATCATCAAAACCCAGAAAATCCAGCAAATCAAGAACATCATCTTCAAGAAAATCAAAAACCGATTTGTAAAAAGAAACGAGGCTCAGATCTGTATCTTCAAGAACATCATCAAACATCATCATCAAAACCCAGAAAATCCAGAAAATCAAGAACATCATCTTCAAGAAAATCAAAAACAAAAAAAAAATCCAGAAAATCAAGAACAGCCTGCACATATGTATAATTGATTATACCAAATTCAGATCTGAAGTTACAAAACAGGTACTGGGTCAAGAAGCATTGTTGGGTAGCCGAATTCTCAAGATTGAACACCAAAATCAAGTTGTTGGGTAGCCGAATTCTCAATATTGAACACCAACTCAGGTACTGGATCAAGAATCGTTGCAATACTTGATGCTGTAGCAGGAGTTGTGAGAACATCTGAAGCCGCATCACTTACTACATGTGTAGCGGCTGTGTGTTTAACACCTAGAGCAGGTGTCAGCTGAGCTAGAGAGTCGAGTTGGGGATCTCCATTTGGAGGCGGCGGATATGAAGACGCCTTAACAGGCATGGAATTAGCTCCAATTTGAACCACCAGGGATGAAATCGAAGAGGTAGAAGACGAATTTGGAGGTGGATCAGGGGGTTAAGGCGGAATCAAAGGAGTATTTGAGAGATTTGAAGAGATTTCGGACATGAAGGATGAAGATACGGCAGAGATGTGGTGCTATAGAGAGAGAGAGAGAGTAAACTGCCATTTTGATCATCATCATCCCCAATATCATCATCATCATCCTCCTCATATATTTTTTCTAAAAAAAAACTAAAACAAATGAAATTTAAAAAATGACCAAAATGCCCCTGCACTACAGGACAAAATAGGAGGTTGCAACAGTCAAAAAACTAGGGTTTTTGGATTTTGGACTAAAATGGCAACAAAATGCAAACCACAGGGCCCTGGATGTAATAAGTTTGAGATTTGGACTAAAGTGGCAAAACTGGCCAAACCACAGGGACCAAAATGGCAGTTTACTCTTTAATTAATCATGAAGTCAAACTTTAATTACGACGGTTTGACTTTAGGCTAATAAACTAAGTAAAACTGAATTAAGAAAGGTTAAGGGCACTTAGTGAAGTCCTATGCACGACTAAGGATGCTTGGGAAGTGGTCTTGAGCTCCAGAAATCCTCAGAACAAGAGTTTGGAAGCTTTCCAAGTGAAGTGCTCGATGTGAGTTCACATGTTGCAACAAAGGGCTCTATATATAGCCAAGGAAGATCAAGGAGATGGACACAAGTGTTATGGCAACTCTAGGGATGAAGACAAGTGCCTAGGGACGTGTTTCAAGGAGCTAGAGGGTGGCAAACTCGCGGAATTCGGCATACATGCAAGCTACCACGTTAAAAAGGAATTTTCTGAGCTGGCAGTCCGTGGCGCCGCGCAACGGGGGAGGACCCCAGCTGGTGGCGCAGCGCCAGCAACTAGCTGATCAGCAATTCAAGTTTGAAAATTGACATTTTCACCCCCTGGACTTTCTAAAGCGTAATTTCTTCCATTTTAAGCACTTTTAACCCTTGAAATTTATATTTCTATGATCCATGAGATATAACCAATCATCATTAGGTCCGGTTTCATTAAACGATAACCGAAAACACAAGTTTTGCCTCATTGACGCTTTTAACCCCTTAATTACGAAAGTTAGCGTAGCTTTCTCATACGATATCGAAACCTTGTGAAATTTTTACCACTTATTCTTGGGAGTATAATTAATCGTTACAAGGCTCCGGGTTCACTAAAAGGTCACTCAGAGGTATAACTTAAACATGTTGACACATTTAACCCTCGCGTCTTGTAAACTTTCACTTTCTTCCACAAACGGTTTCACACGCTTCATGATACATTCGTTTTAGGGTATAAACATCATGTAGGGTTGTTAAAAGGCAAAATTATCAAATGTTGACACTTTGTATCCTTATATACGTATACTTTCTTCGTTTGTCAACTTTAGTCCCTCGTAATGAATCCGTTACACGTTTAAAGTTCATGACATGTGTCGATACTATATTGGACATGATTTTGCGAGGTGTTACATCCTCACCCCCTTAAAAAAAATCTCGACCTCGAGATTTACTGAAATAAATGAGGGTACTTCTCTTTCATTGTGGACTCTACCTCCCACGTATACTCGGGACCTCTACGGGCATCCCATTTAACTTTTACAATCGGTACATGCTTCCTTCGAAGCTTCTTAACCTGTCGATCCTCAATCGACAAAGGTTTCTCAACAAATTTCAGGCTCTCATCTATGTGCACATCCGTATGTGGTATGACTAGTGATTCATCAGCTAGACATTTCTTCAGATTGCAGATGTGGAATACATTATGAATACCACTGAGCTCTTCAGGCAAATTTAACTTATAAGCCATTGTTCCGACACATTCGATGATCTCGAATGGTCCTATATACCTTGGGCTTAACTTGCCTTTCTTGCCAAATCGCATTACCCCTTTCCAGGGTGATACTTTCAGTAACACTTTGTCACCAACCTCGAATTTTAGAGGTTTACGCCTTTTATCCGCGTAGCTTTTCTGCCTATCCCTGGCAGCTTTGAGACGATATCGTATCTGTACAATCTTATCTGTCGTCTCCAGGACTATATCAGGTCCTGTCAGTTGGACATCTCCAACTTCTGCCCAACAAACGGGCGTTCTGCACTTTCTTCCATACAGGGCTTCAAAAGGTGCAGTTTGAATACTGGAATGATAACTATTATTGTATGAAAATTCAATCAAAGGAAGATGATCATCCCAGCTTCCTCCCAAGTTAATAACACAAGCTCGTAGCATATCCTCCAGTGTCTGTATAGTACGTTCACTTTGACCATCCGTCTGAGGATGATATGCAGTGCTGAAATTTAATCAAGTGCCTAGGGATTGCTGAAATCTTTTCCAGAAATGCGATGTATACCTCGTATCCCTATCCGAAATGATAGATACTGGCACTCCGTGGAGTGATACAATCTCATCCACGTATAGCTGAGCTAACTTGTCTGAGCTGTGCGTTTCCTTAATAGGTAAGAAGTGGGCTGACTTAGTCAGTCTATCCACTATCACCCAAATAGTATCATTTCCTCGTTTATTCTTTGGTAACTTGGTGATAAAATCCATAGTCACCATTTCCCACTTCCAGGTGGGAAGTTCAGGCTGTTGTAGCAGACTTGACGGCTTTTGGTGTTCAGCTTTAACTTGGGCGCACGTCAAACATTTGGCTACATAAGTAGCTATAGACTTCTTCAAGCATATCCACCAAAAATTTGCCTTCAAATCCTGGTTCATCTTGTCACTTCCAGGATGAACAGAATACTTAGAACTGTGGGCTTCTTGGAGGATATCATCCCGAAGTCCTCCATAGATCGGAACCCATATTCGTCCATTCAATCTTAGGATTCCATCCTTGCCCTATGATAACTGTTCAGCAGTTACTCCCAACTTTTCATTTGGATAGTTAGCTTCTAATACGGCTTCCTTCTGAGCGGCTAACAATCTTTCATTCAAACTGCTCTTCAATTCAATGCTCTTGGCATTGATCCTTATGGGCTTCACCCTTTCCTTTCTACTCAAGGCATCGGCGACTACATTCGCCTTGCCTGGATGGTATCGGATTTCACAATCATTGTCATTCAGTGTCTCCATCCATCGTCGCTGCCTCATGTTCAGATCCTTCTGATTAAACAGATGTTGAAGGCTCTTGTGATCAGAATAGATCACACACTTGGTACCATATAAATAATGCCTCCAAAGTTTCAGTGCAAATACAACGGCACCCAACTCCAAATCGTGGGTGGTGTAATTCTTCTCGTGTACCTTTAACTGTCAAGAAGCATAGGCAATAACCTTGCCTTTCTGCATTAGCACACATCCCATACCAGTGTGTGATGCGTCGCAGTAAACCACAAATTCTTCTATTCCATCCGGCAATGTCAACACAGGTGCATTGCTCAACTTCTGCTTAAGGATGTCGAAAGATTCCTGCTGCCTAGGACCCCAGTCAAACTTGATGTTCTTGCGGGTTAGTGAGGTTAGGGGTGCAGCAATCCTTGAGAAGTTTTCAATAAATCGCCTATAGTATCCTGCCAAACCCAAAAAGCTAAGAATTTCTATGGGCGTCTTCAGCTCTTGCCAATTCATGACAGCTTCAACTTTAGCGGGATCCACTTGGATACCACGCTCACTAACTACATGTCCAAGAAACTGGATTTCGCGAAGCCAAAATTCACACTTTAAAAACTTGATGTAGAGCTTCTCATGATGTAGAAGTTTAAGAATACAACGAAGATGTTTCTCATGGTCAGCTTGGTTCTTTGAGTAAATAAGGATGTCTTCAATGAAGACGATGACAAATTTATCCAAGTAGGGCTTGCATACGCGGTTCATGAGGTCCATGAATGCCGCTGGTGCATTGGTGAGCCCAAAATGCGTCACTAGGAACTCGTAGTGACCATAACGAGTCCTAAATGCAGTCTTGTGTACATCTTCATCTCTAACCTTCAGTTGATGGTAGCCTGACCTTAAATCAATCTTGGAGAAATAACTTGCCCCTTGCAGCTGATCGAACAAATCATTGATCCTGGGCAATAGATATATGTTCTTGATAGTGACCTTGTTAAGTTCACGATAATCGATGCATAGACGCATCAATCCATCCTTCTTCTTCACAAACAGGATTGGTGCTCCCCACGGAGACGAACTAGGACGTATAAAACCTTTTGCCAACAAGTCATCTAGTTGAGTCCTCAACTCTTTCATTTCTGTTGGTGCTAACCTGTAAGGTGCCCTTGCAATAGGTGCTGCTCCAGAAATAATGTCAATTCTGAATTCTACTTGCCTATCTGGTGGCAAACCAGGTAGTTCTTCAGGAAAAACTTCAGGGTATTCAGAAATGACGGGGATGTCTTCAATCTTAGGTTTCGGCTCATCGATAGATACTTGTGCCATGTAGATGATACAACCTTTCTTCATACACCTTGATGCCTTAAGCACAGACACTTTCTTAGGCAATCCATACTGAGTATCTCCCTGAATGGTAAGTGGCTCACAATACGGAGTCTTGATCACCACTTGTTTCTTGTTGCAAACGATCTGGGCTTGGTTATGAGATAACCAGTCCATGCCTATAACTATGTTGAAACCGGCTAACTTCAAGGGAAGTAAGAATAACGGAAAGGAGTGGTTCCTAATGAATATAAAACATCCATCTAGTATAGTTGAGGCAGTTTCTATGGTACCATCGGCCAACTCTACTTCATATTTCACGCTTAGGGTTTTAACAGGTAAATTCAACAACTTACAAAACTTATCATCTACAAATGACTTATCCGCACCCGAATCAAATAATACCCTTGCATAAACATCATTGATGAGAAAGGTACCTGTGATCACATTATCATCCTGAACGGCTTCTCGTGCATCCATTCGAAAGACCCTTGCATTGGTCTTCTTGATTTCTTCAGGCTTTTTGGCATACTTAGGGCAGTTGGACTTGATGTGCCCCTTCTCGTTACAGTTATAGCACGTTGCATCCTTTATCTTCTTGCACTCTATTGTCTTGTGCTCTCTGGATTTGCATAACCCACATGCAAATGGTTTTGACTGAGACTTGGATTCGAACCTGCATTTTCCAAAATGACGTTTCTGGCAGGTTTTGCACTTTGGCTTTTCATCTGCTTGCCGACTACCCTTGCCAGATCCAAACTTCTTCTTATGGTCTGTGGTTCCCTTAAACTTCTTCTCAGACCGTCGTGAGTTATCGTCCTCATGTTTTCTCTTACCTTCCTCCGAGTTCTTATGCGATCTTTGCCTGACCGCATCCAAGGTAAGGGATAAGGATAGGTCAACTGCTGACCTAAAAGTAGCAGGTCGTGATGCCTTGACACTGGCCTTGATCTCTGGGGCTAAAACCCCGATGAAACGAGCAATTCGCTTGGGCTCCGGTGTTACCAAATATGGAACCAGTCGAGACATGGTATTAAAGCTAGTAAGGTAAGTCTGACAGTCTAGGTTTTTCATCACCAGAGACAAGAAGTCTGAATCAATCTTTTCAACCTCATGCTGAGGGCAGTAATTCTCCTTGATGAGAGCAACAAACTGATCCCATGACAGATTATACAACGGGATCTTCCTAGTAGCCTGGATTAGTGACCTCCACCAGGCTAGTGCTTCTCCTTTAAACGACTGAGACACATACTTCACAACATCCCTATCAGCGCAACCACTGATGTCAACCACGGTATCCATTTCGTCTAACCATGTCATGCAATCCACAACCCCTTTCTCCCTAGTGAAATCCCTGGGCTTACAGGAAACGAAATATTTGTAGGTACAGGACTTACCACGTGGTTCCCATTTGAGCTCAATCTTCTTCGACGGAACACTATGCTGATTTGAGGAGTGATGATCGTCATCCCTCCTTGATCCATTATGTTTAGAGGGTGGCTTACTATGAGCCTCAGAGTGAGTCTTAGGTTTAGAATGGGGTACTGATAAGGTCCTGCTTCGAGTACCACTCGACTCATTAAACTGTCTATCTATGGCCTTGGTAACTGTGACAACCCGAGTTTCTGAGATTTCCATCCTAGTGTTATTGCACGTTAAATTGTGTAGATCGTTGCGGACACGAATTGTTACAACTTTACTAGTGTGTATTATGGCAAATCATAATGTGATTTATATGGTATACAGGTGCATTATATGTGAATGCTAATAATATATTGTATGTTGATTATATAATTGTTTCAGTGTATTGCATATTTAAAACAAATTGATGGAACCCTTCGAAAACCCCCTCACCCACGAAATCTCTCATGAAAACACCTTGAGTGTTTTTGTATGGCATGGGCTCAGTGAAATCAGCATGGGCTTCGGCCCAGTATCACGTGAATATGGGACTTGTTTTATTTAGCCTACGATTTTGACAACCAGAAACCCTAATCACACCTCTCTTTCTCTCGATATCTTTTTGAAACCCGACGGCAACTCTTTCTTCCATTCGAAGCTGGAGTCCTACTGTTTGATCACTCTTGTTGATTCTCGGTTAGTGTTTTACATGCTGTAACTTAAATGCTTATCATATGTGCATGATGAAATCTTGTTTTGTTGATTTGTCACTGATGGATAGTTAATCTGATGTATGATTTCATGTATTAATAGTTGGTGGGTAATGGTGTGAGCCTATGATTGAATCGATGTGTATGTAATGTGTGGTCGAATGGTTTTCAAGTAAATCACATGAATGTCAGTACATG
>JARYGA010002832.1:0-26972 GCA_030545235.1 Helianthus tuberosus
AACCAACTCTGTTGAGACCCAACCTGAATATTGAACAAAATAACCACCATCATCACCACTGCCGTCATCCTTCAACCTAGTAACCGAGCTGCAACAGTTCTTCCACCCTCCTCCACCATAATCACCACCATTCCTAGTCAATAGTCATGGCCACCATTACCAGCTATCAACACCATGTGAGCAAAAATATGAAGCATAACCGGTATCAATTCGCAATCGTCATCACCACCAGTCCCAGCCGCCGTCCTCTGCGACGTTAGGTATCCTGAAACGTCACACGTTTTTCCGATAGTTGTCGAAAGTAGTTGCAGGAACCTCTGTATCGTTGGGAAACTTCACACCGTTCCCAGCTATCGTCCTCCTCCGTGAGTTAGGTAACCTGAAACTTCACACGTTTTCCGATCGTTGCCGGTCGTTAGATCTGACGCTGCCGGAATCTCTGTATCTTTACCGGAAGTAGTTGATGGTGCTGTTGTTAGTTAGGTGCAGTCTGGATCTGTTGAGGAAGCTTAGGAGTCTTGATTATGTTGGTGTTGGTTTCATCGAGTTCATCAATGTTAGTGGTCGGAACACAATCAGGTGCCGGAGAAGAAAAAGTGAAGTGGGGGTGGGTAGGGGTGTGGCAGCGTCCTGATTGTGAGGGAGAGATGTCTGTACATATGAGAATTAGGGTTCTAAAAACAAAAGGGAGTGATAAAGATAGGGACTATAGGTGAAAAACAAACTGAAAGGGTATTTTTGTCATTTCACATCATTTTAACAGAGAAAAGTAACTGAAGTTAGACCCAGGGACTATCCGAGAACAAAACGGAAAACCTTGGGGACTATTCAAGTAGTTTTAGAAAGATAGGGACTATAGGTGAAAAAAGGGGAAACCACAGGGACTATCCGGGCATTTTTCTCTTTTTTTTTTATTTGTAAATAGACTTGTTACTTTAATATTTTAGTTATTAAACATAATATCTTTGATTTCCTTTTCTTATACATGATTTAATAGTGTTAATGTAAATGACGGATATTAGTTATAGTTGGGTGGAGATACAATAGGAAGTTTATTTGGCTAGGAAGGCTAGGAAGTGATCTTGCCCATCCATTTAGTTAATCAAGGGCTAAGATTAAATCAGGGAAATTGAAGGGAAGAAAAGAGGCGCGTGAGTTTGTTTAGGGGGCATTCTAGTCAATCCAAGCCAATAGTTTCTCTCTCCTCCAATTCCCCCACATTTTTTAAACGTTAATAACTCTTTCATACGACATTATTTTTTTATAAAAATTGCACCAAAAAAACGAGCGTTTTTTTATCTTTAAAACGAGTATACTATTGCTATATTTAAAAAAAAAATTAAAACCCAGTTGCGTAAAACGCAATAGAAAAACCCCCAGTTACGTAAAACGCAATGAAAAAAAAACCTAAAAAATGACATTTTTCTAAAACGTAATGCACAAAAAACACAAATAAATGACTTATTTGTAAAACTCAATGGCCAGAAAACACAAAGAAATGTCTTATTTCTAAAACGCAATAGCCTAAAATCTCAAAAGAAAATGTACTTTCTAAAACGCAATGGACTAAAAACACATAAAAATGTTTTTTACCTAAAACGCAATGCACAAAAAACACAAACAAATGTCTTATTTCTAAAACGCAATGGCCAGAAAACACTTAAAATGTCTGTTTTCTAAAACGCAATGGACTGAAAACACATAAAAAAGTGTTTTACCTAAAACGCAATGCACCAAAAACACAAAGAAATGTCTTATTTGTAAAACGCAATGGCCAGAAAACACTTAAAATGTCTGTTTTCTAAAACGCAATGGACTAAAAACACATAAAAAGTGTTTTACCTAAAATGCAATGCACAAAAAACACAAAGAAATGTCTTATTTGTAAAACGCAATGGCCAGAAAACACTTAAAATGACTCATTCTAAAACGCAATTGCCTAAAAACAAAAGAAAGTGTTCTCTGTAAAACGCAATGGACTGAAAACACCTAAAAAAGTGTTTTACCTAAAACGCAATGCACCAAAAACACTTCAAGAATGTGTTTTTCTAAAACGCAATGGCCAGAAAACACATAAAAATGTTTTAGTTCTAAAACGCAAATGCCTAAAAACACAAAAGAAAGTGTTCTTTCTAAAACGCATTGAACCATGACAATAGTTTTGTCTGTGCTGTGAATTGTCTGTGTTGTGAACTGTCTGGACCAATGCAGTTTCCAGAGGCAATTTACAAAAAATTAATTTTTCTGATGCATTTTTATTACAGCAATTTAATCAAAAAATGTGTTTCCAGAGACAATTTACAGAAAATTAATTTTTCTGTGAATTGTCTGTGCTGTGAACTGTCTGGACCAATGCTGTGAATTGTCTGTGCTGTGAACTGTCTCAACCCCAGCCAGGGGCTCTGCCCCTTGGAGCCCGCCAAGGGCTGCCGCCCCTGGGACCTCGCTACCAGGGGCGCTGCCCCCGGACCCCCGTCAAGATCGTAAAACGCAATGACTAAATCAAAAACCCATATCGTAAAAATGAAATTAAAGAATTTCTTACATGGATCGAAGTGATTTCTTCAACAATTGACGATTTTTGAATGATTGAAACACTTATCAGCACGCTCGAATCAAACGGATCGAGTGATTATCTTCAAAATCACCGGAAAAAACGAGATTTTGTATGAAATTAAACTGGGTTTTCTTCAAAAAAGCTGAAGAACACGTTGATCGGGTGTTTGAATCATTGATTGGTGATGAAAATCGCACTATAATGTAGTGATTATTGAGATAGAAAGTGAAGAAATGGTTGAAGATGGTGGGTTTTGAAAATGGTGGGTTTTGAAGTTACTGGGTTTTGAAAAGGAAGAAGAAAGGGTTGGATTGACTAAAATACCATTTTTCTTTACTTTAAATGTTGTCACATGTCCTAATCCTATTGCTTCCTACACTTCCTAGCCAAAATAAACTTCCTATTTGATCTTTTCCCTAGTTATTAAATATAATAAGTTTGATTTTTTTTCTTGTACATGATAAACCTATAGTAACGACTAAGGTATATGGTTTAAAATCTATACTATATAATAAAAGAAATCAATGGAGGGACACTTGTCATTATTCTAGACCATCCTTAATTGTAGATAATTATTATTTAATTTAAATTATTAAATATTAATTAATATATTAATTTAAATAATAATATATGCCAACAACAATAAACATATGGCAGCCGTATTTTCTTTTTTTCTTTTATTCGTCGCACCACCCTACCAATAAAATGGGCTTGGCCCAACTAATCTTAACAATCCAGCCTCTAATATATATATTCTGTTTCGTAATAAATGGGGCTCCAATAATATGGCAGCCTCCTTTCAATTATTCTTTTTATATACTAAATAATAAAAAAGTTATGCTTAAAAAAAACTCCATGTATTACACGGGTTTATCTATTGTTAAAAAAATCATTCTAAATCAAAATGGATTTTTAATATTTTTTAAATTAGGTTAATACTATTTTAAATTTTTGGTTTGATTAATAAGTTGTTTAATATAATTTCTCATAGTTAATAATAACATTAACAATAAAAAATATGCATGTTTATCTAGGGATGAGCTCGGTACCAACCGGTACCGAACCGAAAGTACCGGTATCGAAAATCCGTAAAAGTAGGTACCTGTACCAGTACCGAATATACCCGGTACGGTACGGTTTGATACCGGTAAATACCTAATAATTTTAACCTACTGCAATGGCTTTTTAATTCCATTGATTGCTCTTTTTAACATACTGCAGAATTCATCTCACACATCTTCGTCGTCTTCATCATCGTCGCCGTCACCGTCATCCTCTGCTCTCCATCAAAAGAATATTCCCGTGTTATTGATCTGGTTATTTCTTCCGGTATGGTTGTTGGTGGTGCCTTTGCACATCAGCAGCAACGCATAATCGTTTTATCTTGTAAGCAAAGCCATAATCGTTTATACATTCAGATTCATTGTAAAGATCCAGCCAGTGCTGTAAGGATGGCGAGAAAGAAGATCAGAGAGTATGATTCCAAAAGGCTTTTGAATGAAAATCTGAAAAGACTTGCAGGGATCGACCTACATATTTGCTCTGCTCAGGTGAGAATTTAATATACATACATACAACATACATACATACATACATACATACATACATACATACATACATACATACATACATACATACATACATACATACATACATACATACATACATACATACAGATATGCCGTGTGGGTTTACTGCAAGTGTAATAATTTAGGTAAACATTTTAGGTTGAGATGGAGGATATTTTTGAGGAACCTGTTATAGATATCGATGCTTGCGATGAAAGAAATCAGCTTGCAATGGTTGAGTATCTTGAAGATTTTTCTGCTAACTATTGAAAGATGGAGGTATATGACTTTCTTGATGCTAAAATTGTTTTAATTTCTTTATAATGATTTTGGATTTTTTAAAGGTATTATAGCTTGCTTTCATTGCTATTATGACAAACAATCTGGGAGTTGATCGAGTCACCGACTATAAGGAAGAATCTATCAAAAGTGTATATATGTTTCCTTTATAAAACTGTATATATGTTTCAGGTTAATACTCAATCAGTTAATTGGCTTTGAAAGTCAAACGTGTCGATTTTTTTCAGTACCAAGGAGAGCATGGATGGCAACTGCGAAATTACAAGGGATTATGTGAGAAACTCTTAGCAAAAACTCAAACCGTGGTATGTAAAGTTTTATTTTTGTTCAGTACTAAGGAGAGCATTGATCGTAACCGTTTTTTTTTTTTTGTTTTTGTGATGAAAGTTTATTGTAGAACTTGAGTTTTTGACGATCAAGAGCTGCGTCTGTTGTTTCAGGTTCGATCGAGTTGTTTTACACTCTTAACTCAATCGTTCTTAATTATTGGCATCTGTTCTCTTTTAGTGTATTCTAAGAAGCTTATTGTTTGGAATTTTGGTTTAAAAAAGCGCCTGAGGCGCAAGGTGGCCACAGTAGTAGGGGTCATCGCTTCAGCCTACATGAAGTTTGCTGCATTGTAGTTTTAGATTTGTTGTTGAAAGGAGTCGAGAAGTTAAAGGTCTGGATGAAACAGTAATGTCTGATCTCTTGGTGAATGAATTAGATTATAATGTCATGTCACATACGAAAAAACTTCATATGATAGTTTATTATATGCATGTTAAAATCAATTAAATGGCCAATTCATTTAAATAATTTGTTGTGCGAATATGATGTTTGTGGCACACAGGAATGCAGCAATACAAGCTTTGTGGCATAGCTCAGATGGGGGTTCTTGTCAGAATCACCATCGGCTACACCCCTAGCACTGCCATCAGCATGGCGTAAGTATATATATACTGCTGGCTAGATGATCCTTGATTAATTTGACACTGATAATGGACCTACTTGTGTTAATTATCATGGCAATCTATAAATCAATCTGTTTTCACTAGCACGGTCACCATGCTGACTGCCAAGTCAGCAACAATCCCTTGATGATAATCTTTGCTATCATTGAGATAATCCTGAGCCAAGTACCCAACTTCCATGAGCCGTCCCCACTATCAGTCATTGCTGCCATCATGTCGTTTATGTACCCCACCACCGACATTGTTCTTTCTATCGCTAAAATTGCCGGTAACGGAGTTGGAAAGACGAGTTTGACCGGAATACCGATTGGGAACAACGGCCTCACAGCGATGGAGAAAATGTGGAGAGTTTTATCCGCTATTGGAGATATCACTTTTGCTTTCTCCTTCAGCTTCGTCCTCATCGAGATTCAGGTAATTGAATTGTTAGTTATTCCCTTAACTATAAATTAAGAGTATAAATTGATTTATCATGCATGCAGGACACGTTGAAATCAAGTCAACCGGAGAACAAATCTGTGACAACTCGTACTTCAAACCTTTCGTTGTACTTTAATATAACCGGTGTGAACGTTACATGATTATGTGAACTTTGATGATTAATGGAATATTATGTTGTTATGTTATGTGATTTTGTGTAATGCATGTATGTATGTAATATGATCACACAAAACGGGCCCGATCACACAACACTTGGCCGATCACACAAGCCCATTCGGGCCACACTCCTTGTATCCGAACCAAGGGCAACCCATGATGGGTTCGGCCCACTCCTTTACACACATAACCTATGAGGAGGGTGTACACTCCTCATTACTTGCAAAACACAACACACACACACAAACCCTACTCGCTCTCTTTCTCCCTCTCAAACCCGATGGCAAACACCCCCCTCCATCGAAGATTTACTTGAAAATTGTTTGATTTGACCGAATATTGCATGATTGGAAAACTGTTAAATTGAATCTTGCAAGTTAAATGGAAACTGTTAGGATGATTGTAACTGATTGCATGAATTAAGGAAACTTGCAACTAATCGCACAAGGCCACCCTTAATCGCACAAGACCAAGTCGGATCGCACAAGGGATTGGTCGCACAAGGCAGTCGCACAAGCTTGGTGCAACTGTTTAAAGCTCACGGTACAACTAGGACATGCATGATCGCACAAGACAGTGCCGATCGCACAAGTCTTGGGCCACACACACAGTTTGGACTTTATTGTGTTGTTGGGCCTTAAAGCCCAATACCCAGTCGCACAACCCAACTGGATCGCACAAGTCCATCCGGACCGCACAAGATCAACGTTGTTGTTATTTGGGCCGTGTATATGATTGGGCTTTCTTTTCGTTTGGGCCGGGTGTTTAATTGGATCGCACAACATGTTGGGCCGGGTAGTTTTCTGGGTTCCAACTACCCAATCCCACAAGATGCTATTGGGCTTACACTGTTACTTCAGTCCAATACATCCTGATCGCACAAGTTTGGGTATTATGTATTTAACTGATTTGCTTAACATGTTCCACGTGCTTACCATGATCATTACATGTTCTTGATTTGTTAGTTCGGTGTAAACTTACGTGTACTACTTGAACCTAGACCTGACTTGTATGGTAACCATGTTAGGACGTGGTTGACCACTTATAGCTCAAGTGACCATTTTGTGTATCTACCGAGCAAACCAAGGTGAGTTCACACTCTTTAAAAGGCATGGGATTCCCGGTGGTTGGGAATGGGGTTAAAGAACTAAAACGGAACCTGCATATCTTCCTTGGGTGGGATATGTACCTCCATCCTCCATGGGTAGGATGCCAATATTAATCCTGCGTATTATCCTTGGGTAGAATACGTACGTTCGTCCTCCTTGGGTGGGACAACAACCTTAAACTTACTAGACAAAACTCTATCATTAAGTCCCTCATTTTATATCGACTTAATCGCCGAGGCCGATGGCGAGCGGGTCATTAGTTAATAGCGCTATTAGGTTTGACAAACCTCACACCGTGTCGTTCGAACGGGCGTGTACTAATGGATCATGGCAAACTGTGATAGACATTGACGTAGGGCACAACTATTGTTCGTCAGTGGTCGATAT
Source organism: Helianthus tuberosus (assembly GCA_030545235.1). Lineage (NCBI taxonomy): Eukaryota > Viridiplantae > Streptophyta > Magnoliopsida > Asterales > Asteraceae > Helianthus > Helianthus tuberosus. Next base: position 7,472 of record JARYGA010002832.1, read on the forward strand.
ATTAACGGTCTAGTGGTTCACATGGGGAAGCCCCCACTGGTTATGAATACGGATTGGGAAATAACGATACTGGTTAACTCATGGTAAACGAAGCAACTTATGGTTTCCAAAATAAACTGGTAGAACTAAACAACCAACTGTGAACTCGCTCAACTTTGTTGTTGACTCGTTGTTACATGCCTTGCAGGTCGTTAGGTACTTATGGAGCTTGCACAGGGAGGAGTGATCGTTGTGGGACATGGACTGTTGAGTTCCATGTTAAACATTTAAACTTATGAACTTATTACTTATGTTTGGGTTTTACTCTATATGCTTCCGCTGTTAACTTAAAGTGGGTACTTTCTTTTAGACACCAATTATATTGTGGTTGGTTTTATTTATTAAATTACGTTGTTCAATATGATTGGTGGCTTGATCCTGGTCAGTCACGCCTCCAAGCGGTGATACTCCGCGTGTGGATTTTGGGGGTGTGACAAAATCCATGAAGAAGGCGGTGACAGTTGGAATCTTTGTGTGCTCCATGTTCTACATGTTGTGCGGTGTTCTTGGATATGCAGCTTTTGGAAATGATGCCCCCGGAAATAACAATTATTTGTGTTGGTTTCTGTCCAAAATAGTTGCACATAATCGCTCTTCACTTAATCTAAAAGGTGGATCCCATACTCAAAATAGGAGAAAATGACTGACCTATGCTACCAGTTAGTCGATCTACATGTATGTTACTGAACACTGAAGTAAGGTACCTGCGATAATATTAATTACTGATGTTTTTATGAACCAAAAATTAACATCATCTGTTACATACAGGAGGACGCTACTGAAACAGTGGGAATGACAAGTACAAAGGACGCTACTGATGTTTTTATGAACCAACTTTTTATATGATATGTCTTATTTTGTAGTTTTTTTTGCTGTGATAGGCTACCTACTGAAAAAGAGCTTGCAATGGTTGTACCAAAGGACGTTATGAAAACTCGCTTCTATGAATTCACACTTTTAACTGTCTACAAGGTTTGAGTAATGTTATTTGTTAACTATTTGTATTTTAATTTTTTTAAAGTAAGTACATAATAGCTGCACATAATTGCTCTTCACTTGATCTAAAAGGTGGAGGCAGAAGCATGAACAGAGAATGGAGGCAGAAGCAAGTGAAGAGAAAAGAAGTGAATTGAGTAAGAAGATTGAGAAATGGAAGAAAGCATTAACAGAAGTTGCTGATATGAAAGGGAAGGAAGCAAACGGCGGGTCACTTTCTTCCTCATATTAATTAAACTTGTATATGTATGCTCTGTTTTGTCTAATTGATAATAATTTATTTAGATATGGTGAATATGATTTGGAATTCGTCTCAAACACTGTTTTATTTTCTAACATCTGTTTTAACCCAAAACACTGTTTCGAACATCTGTTTTAACCCAAACCAGTGGTTTCACTGTTTCTAACATCTGTTTTAACCCAAACCACTGTTTTGGGTTAAAACAGATGTTCGAAACAGTGTTTTGGGTTAAAACAGATATTAGAAACAATGGTTTGAGTTAAAAAATAGATGTTAGAAAATAAAACAGTGTTTGAAACCACCGTTGGGTTAAAACAGTGTTTTGAAACCACTTTTTAACCACTAAAAGAGCGTTTTAACCCAAAACACTGTTTCGAACATTTGTTTTAACCCAAACCAGTGGTTTCACTGTTTCTAACATCTGTTTTAACCCAAACCATTGTTTTGGGTTAAAACAGATGTTAGAAACAGTGGTTTGAGTTAAAAAACAGATGTTAGAAAATAAAACAGTGTTTGAAACCACCGTTGGGTTAAAACAATGTTTTGAAACCACTAAAAGAGTTAAGTTCTGATTGTGAAAGCTCAGGGACTGATAGAAACTAATAACGAAGATTAAATTCTGATTGTGAAAGCTCGGGGACTGATAGACAAGTTCACCGCCGCTGCTGATAACCCTAAACTGCGGTCTCTTCATGCCCTAGCCTCTATTCTTGAAACTCAAGAAGCCAGGTCTCTCTATATCTCTCTCTCTATATATATATATCTATACGTATTGTTTATATACGTATGGTCCTATATGCGTATGGTGTATTGTTTGTTTTTTATTTCTTTGGTTGATTGAATTGTGTTGTTGGTTATTAGGTTTTTGTTTTAACTGTTGATGCAGTTTGGAAGGTAAAGCTAAGCTAGAGGAAGAGTTGAAGCGAGCGGATGCAGTTGTGTGGACTTATGCTTGTGATAAACCCGAGATGCTTAGACGGCTTCAGACGTTCTGGATTCCTGAACTTGTGATTGTTAAAATGAACCGACAAAAAATGGAGGAAAGAATAAAAGCATTTCATATTGATGTTCAAAATATTCATTTGTCATCTTAATAGGTTGAAATTATAGTAACTCTATGAAGAACATTTATGTGTTGAAGATGTATTTGTAGTCTATAGATCAACATCTTGTATGTTGTGTGATCATCTATTGTGTAATTGGAACTTTGGTATTAGGCAATAATTTTAATTAAACATATAGTGTTCTTTTCAAGCTGTTTTAGTATGTGTGTAATTGGAACTTTGGTATTAACTAATAATTGGCTTTTTTTTTCTTCATATTTTAGTGGTTAATTTATTAGTAATACTATTTATAGGTTTTGAATGCTATTTTGTTAGAATCACAAAAATGTGTCTGATTTCATAACCAAAGTACTTATTTGTGCAGTTCATGTTGTGCAAAGGGGACTTCATACATTAATGCCTATGATGGCCAAACAATTCGCTACCTAGATCCACTCATTATAAAGCTAATGACACCATCAAACTTGACTTGGAATCAGACAAGATTGTTACCTTAATAAGTTTAATATAGTGGATTGTGGATTCTTACCTTGGTACAATATCATACACGTATATATACTTTCTATTAAAATGTGTTATGCATGGTTTTCTAATAAATGACCCGTGTTTGCACACGGGTCTTACCGCTAGTACTATATAATAAATGAAAACAATGGAGGGACACTTGTCATTATTTTAGACCATCCTTAATTGTAGATAATTATTATTTAATTTAAATTATTAAATATTAATTAATATATTAATTTAAATAATAATATATGCCAACAACAATAAACATATGGCAGCCGTCTTTTCTTTTTTCTTTTATTCGTCACACCTTACCAATAAAATGGGCTTGGCCCAACTAATCTTACCAATCCAGCCTCTAATATATATTCTGTTTCGTAATATACGGGGCTCCAAAAATATGGCAGCCTCCTTTCAATTATTCTTTTTATATACTAAATAATAAAAAAGTTATATTTAAAAAAAACTCCATGTATTACACGGGTTTATCTATTGTTAAAAAAATCATTCTAAATCAAAATGGATTTTTAATATTTTTTAAATTAGGTTAATACTATTTTAATTTTTTGGTTTGATTAATAAGTTGTTTAATATAATTTCTCATAGTTAATAATAACATTAACAATAAAAAATATGCATGTTTATCTAGGGATGAGCTCGGTACCAACCGGTACCGAACCGAAAGTACCGGTATCGAAAATCCGTAAAAGTAGGTACCTGTACCGGTACCGAATATACCCGGTACGGTACGGTTTGATACCGGTAAATACCGGTACCGTAACACTTGTCATTATTCTAGACCATCGTTAATTGTAGAAAATTATTATTTAATTTAAATTATTAAATATTAATTAAATTAATATAAATCTTATCAACTATAAATCATTGGCATAAACTTCTGCTCTTTCTTGTGGTTGTGTTGGTTCAAGATCTGGATTCTATCCACGAGATTACTAATTTCGGGTTAAACATGAAACGCTGCCTCGAACAGTTAACTGGTCGGACGAGGGTGGTTCCTGTCCGATCGGGTCACTAAGTCTTGACGAAGTTTCTGTTGTTCAGCACGATAACAAACAGTCTCGAAAATACGCAAAACTATCAAAACAACCTAGGAAGAAGACGCCCAGGTCATCTGGGACGGATTGCCGTCCGATCGGATTGCCACCCGACCGGACTGCCACCCGTTCGGATTGCACCTTGGGTCCCACACTTAACTTTTATCTTAAGTTTATGAGGTTTGAACATCGAACGGATTGCCGTCCGATCGGATTGCCGTCCGATCGGATTGCCGTCCGATCAGATTACCATCCGACCATGTGATGTTTGGCCTCAAACACTTAACCAATTTTTCAACATGTTCAATCCGAACGGATTTCCACCCGATCGGATAGCCATCCGATCGAGTGACTGTCTGTTGTGAACTTGTTCTCAACCTGAGAAGACTCGCCAATCGGATTGCTGTCCGATCGAACAGCCGTTCGATCGACCGACCTAAAAGGTAGAGATACTTCTCTATTTTCAAAATGCTGCAACGAAAACTTCAAAAGACAAGCCATCATACACAAACACATCCATCCCAAACGAGGTAATAATCCACTCGCACGGCCACCCGTCCGGATGACCGTCCGAGCGGATTGTCATCCGATCGACCGGCCACCCGACCGACCGGCCACCCGACCGGATTGCCACCCGATCGGATTGCCGTTCGACCCACCTATACTTCACACCATTTTACGCACCGAATTTCGCTTATGTCATTCAATAACTGTTCAGGCTAATTTCCGCTCTAGCGCTCCCTTCAATCCATTAATCGATGTGAGTATACTCGAACCCCTTTTTGCTTTACGCACTTTTTGGTGTTACATACGTTACTTATTCTAAAACACATCGAACACACTACGCGATACCTTAACGCTAACCGTTACTGCATGTTATACGTGACTTAATGAATGCTTGTTTGTTATGTTTACACATGGAATGATGTCTACCTGCCTTAGCAATGACAGTACTATAGTTTGGACTCAGACCCTGTTCACTCTGGAGTTGTTAAGGACAATTTGTTACATGGCTCACAATGGTGAGTGTGTATTACAAACTGCCTTGGGCAGTCAACCCGCATTCATTGGTATCGATAGGTTCATGTCGATAACTTACGTGCTTCATTTTACACTGTGTACGTGCTGGTTATGCGTAAACGATTTCGAACTCTATTATATCTATCAAACTTGTATGCTCATCTTTACACTATGTGTATTGACTTTTACTTTAACGTATGTGGCAGGTGCTTAAGATGTTTAGATGCTTGGCTTGCTGTGAAATCGAGGCTAGGAAAGGTCTAGAAACAAATAAATGAATTGTCTGTATTTGAAATCTGAGTTGTCAGAACAGAACAATTTGACTAGATCTTGTCTGTAATAATTATGTTACTTTTTATGTCATGGTATGGGACATGATGCTTTAAATAATTGGTAATTATAGTTGTTATGGAAACTTCTGGACAATCTGTTTCGCTCAGTGCCATGCCCCGATGTTTCAGCCATCGGTTGGGGTGTGACAGATTGGTATCAGAGCCATAACTATAGGGAATTAGGCAAGACTCGACCTAGTCCGGGTCGACGTCTTAGAAACGACCTAGTCTATAGATCGGTACCAACAGACCGACTGGTGCATATCCTGTAGGGATTACGTACGAGCTTACTTGCTATTTCTTGCTATCCTCGCCCACGCTACACTATCACTGCACTCTAGTTTTAAAAAATGAACAAGCAATTAGGTCGAGATTAGGTGTGAAAATGTCACGGCCCCCGACCCGGTTTGACCCGTTTCAGGAGCCGCGGGACAGAAAATCCCGTGGTATTTAATTAACAGCGGAAGTTTTCTTCAGGATCTTTTTAAAACTGAAATATTTTCCGATTATTTTATTTCACAATTTGGGATAAAACCCGGTAATTTACAATCATATGATTTCACGGAGAAATCTTTATTTTTACAAAACATGTTTCTTTTATTTTTATATTGAGCCACTGCCTTAAGCTTGTAGTGCTACACGGCACTCTTCCTGGATCACAACAGATCACCTGAAACATGTTTTAAAAAGGTTTTGTCAGCGGGAAATACTGGTGAATCATTCTATTTTACTGAAACGACACATTTGTTATAATTTACAGTATTAAGAGCGATTACAATGTTTTTATATCAACCAACTACCCTCGGTATTTGTCACTCGACTCGTTTCTGTGACTATGGTCATATCACCCATTGGCTAACTCGTTGTCCAATGGTGAAGATTATCAAGTAATGTATACAAAACCCCACATACCGGCTGTAATATGGTGATTACAAAGACTTAATCCCTGTAATTATAATCTTTGAAAATAAGCATGCTTTTGTAAACCAATTTGATAAAAAGAGAATGACTCACTTTGCAGATTTAATTTGAGTAGAGCCTAGCCTACTTATTAGCCTTTTAACCTAAATTTAATAACATGCACACAACTCGGTTAGTAACTTAATATAGCAATTACGATAACTCACGAGATTAAACCTTCACATCGAATGACAAAGTGCGATACTTAAACATCCATTGAATTAACAACGAATGACAAAGCATAAACCCTAATGTGGGCAGCACTTAAACATCCATTGGATAGTTTAATCGATCGGACATTGAATTGTAGCAGCGATCGAGTTATTACCCTGTATTGCGGCAGCACTTCGTGAATCGTGTGTGTTTTTGTAGTATTCCGACAATATCTCAACGTATATTTTGAGTTTTTACGTCGAACTGAAGCCAGGAATCAAGTCCCGGACTCTACTATTTATACATGAAAAACCGTCCCCCTCGCGCCACGCGAGAGGTCTTCTTGTTCGCGTCGCGTGGCGCGAGAGACCCTAGTCTACTATAGGGTTGCTTCGTGTCTGCGTAGGCTTGCTGAGTTGGTTTCGCATGCAGATTCAATTCACACGTAAAACTGTGTGGATATTACCGTTTAGGGTTTACCCCCCCTGAGTTTTAGGGGCCCTGATCCTGATTCCGATTATTCTGAAAATTTTAGGGTTGATGCAGAATCACTTGGGTGTCTCAATTAGGGTTTCCTTTTAGATAAACTAATATAATAATTAGGACTTTTTAATGAGAGTTGTTACATTCTCCCCACCTTAATAAAAATCTCGTCCCCGAGATTTACTGGAATAATTGAGGATACTTTCACTTCATCTCTGATTCCAGCTCCCAAGTGTATTCAGCTCCTCTCTTTGAATCCCATTTGACTTTAACTAGCACTAGTCGCTTGTGCTTGAGAAATTTGATCTTTCGATCTTCTATTTGTAATGGCTTTTCCACAAACTTTAACTTTTCGTTTACCTCTATATCTCGAAGAGGTACTACCAGTGATTCGTCTGATAAACATTTCTTGAGATTGGATACATGAAATACATCATGTACTCCAGCTAGCTCTTCTGGTAGTTGTAATCGATAAGCAACTGCTCCTATACGTTGGATCACTGGAAATGGTCCTACGTATCTTGGTCTTAGTTTTCCTTTCTTACCGAATCGAACAACTCCTTTCCAAGGAGAAACTTTCAACATTACTCTGTCTCCAACTTGGAATTCTAACGGCTTACATCGATTATCAGCATAACTCTTTTGACGATCTCGAGCTGTCTTCAGTCTTTCCTTGATTTGTGTAATCTTGTCGGTCGTCTCTTGCACTAGTTCAGGACCTGACAATTGACTTTCTCCTATTTCCGCCCAACAAACTGGAGTTCTGCACTTTCTTCCATATAGTGCCTCGAATGGGGCAGTTTCGATACTTGAATGGTAACTATTGTTATAGGAGAATTCAATTAAAGGTAAGTGGTCATCCCAGTTTCCACCAAAATCTATTACACATGCTCTGAGCATGTCTTCTAGAGTTTGGATTGTCCTTTCACTTTGTCCATCCGTTTGAGGATGATATGCAGTGCTTAGGTTTAGTCGAGTTCCCATATCTTCTTGGAAACTTTTCCAGAAATGAGAAGTAAAACGACTATCCCTATCCGAAACAATGGAGAATGGAACTCCATGTAAGGATACTACTTCATCTACATACAACTTGGCCAACCTTTCCATGCTAAAGGTTTCTTTCATAGGTAGAAAGTGAGCTGATTTGGTTAATCGATCCACAATTACCCAAATCGCATCATTACCTTTTCTGGTCTTAGGTAACTTAGTAACAAAATCCATTGTTATGAGTTCCCATTTCCATATAGGCATCTCTAGTTGTTGTAGTAGTCCTGAAGGTTTCTGATGTTCTGCCTTAACTTGGGAACAAGTAAGACACCTAGAAACATATCGGGCTATATCCTTTTTCAAGCCTATCCACCAGAAATTATTTCTTAAATCTTGGTACATTTTATTGTTTCCAGGGTGCATGGTATACCTAGATTTATGAGCCTCTTCTAAAATCTTATTTCTTAATTCTCCCTGCTTGGGTACCCAAATTCTTCTTTTGTGGAATCTCCAAATTCCATCAACTCCTTGTTCTAACTCCTTTATTCTTCCCTTCATTCCTTCAGCATCATCCTTGATTGCTATTTCTTGAACATCCTTTATTTGTTCCATTAAATCTAACCGTAGATTTAATCTGAGAGCACGAACTCTTCGTTGTTTTTCATGGTACTTACGACTTAAGGCATCTGCAACTACATTTGTCTTTCCTTCATGATATTGAATATCACAATCGTAGCCACTTAGGATTTCCATCCATCTCCTTTGCCTCATGTTTAACTCTTTTTGCCCAAATATATATCTTAAACTCTTATGATCTGTATAGATAGTAAATTTACTTCCATACAGATAATGTCTCCAAATCTTAAGGGCAAAAATTACAGCTCCTAATTCTAAATCATGAGTTGTATAGTTTTCTTCGTGCTTTTTCAATTGCCTTGATGCATACGCAATTACCTTCTTGCGTTGCATAAGTACACATCCTAATCCTAGTTTTGAAGCGTCACAGTAAACTTCAAAATTTTCTGTTCCTTCCGGCAATGCTAGGATTGGAGCATTTGTTAATTTATGTTTCAAGATCCTAAAGGCTTCTTCTTGTTTAGGTCCCCATTCAAACTTAACTGCTTTACAGGTTAGGTTAGCTTAGTTAATGGTACAACTATTTTGGAAAAATCCTTAATAAACCGTCTATAATATCCAACTAAACCTATAAAACTTCTAATTTCCATTGCTGACTGTGGAACCTTCCATTTGGTAATTGCCTCTATCTTCGCAGGATCTACATGAATACCTTCATGATTCACCATGTGTCCTAAGAATTGCACTTCTTGCAACCAAAATTCACACTTCGAGAATTTGGCGTACAGTTTTTCTTTTCTTAACAAAGTTAAGATTGCATGCAAGTGCTGAAAATGTTCGTCCTGACTTTTTGAATAAATAAGTATATCGTCTATGAAGACAATTACAAATTTATCCAAATACGGTTTACAGATCCTATTCATCATGTCCATGAATGCAGCAGGTGCATTTGTTAATCCGAAGGGCATGACTGTAAACTCGTAATGACCATACCTAGTTCTGAAAGCAGTCTTAGGTATGTCTTCTTCTTGTACCTTCAATTGATGATATCCAGAGCGTAAATCGATCTTAGAAAAATATCTAGCCCCTTGAAGTTGATCGAATAAATCATCAATCCTAGGTAATGGGTATCGATTCTTAATTGTAACCTTATTCAATTCTCTATAATCAATACACATTCTCATTGAACCATCCTTCTTCTTTACAAACAACACTGGTGCTCCCCACGGGGATGAACTAGGTTGTATGAACCCTTTACTTAGTAATTCATCTAATTGCTTTTTCAGTTCTAACATTTCTGTGGGTGCTAATCGATAAGGTGCCTTGGCTATCGGTGTAGTTCCGGGAATTAAATGAATTCTAAATTCTACCTCCCTATCTGGTGGTAATCCTGATAACTCTTCTGGGAATATGTCTGGGTATTCTGAGACTACAGGAATTTCCTTAAGTTCTTTACCCTTAGTAGTAATGATTACAGAAATCATATAGACTATTCCTTGCTTTCGTTCATAACTAGCAATTTTCATTACTGATATGAACTTCATGGGTTTACGGGGTTCATTTCCTGTAATCATGATTATTTCCCCAGTAGGTGCCTGAATTTCTATAGAATTCTTGTCACAAAGAATTCGAGCATGGTTGGCTACTAACCAATCCATTCCTAGCACAACATCAAATTCGGCTAATTTCATAGGTAATAGGTTTGCAAAGAATTTATGACCTAAGAGTTCTATATTTTCCTTTTGCAAAACTTTATCTATGCTAACAGAATTTCCGTCTGCCGTTTCGACTGTAAAAATCTGCCTAAGTTTGGTTAAAGGTAAATTAAGAGCTTGGCAGAATGAGGTATTGATAAAACTTTGGTTTGCACCAGAGTCGAATAATACTTTTGCATACACGTTGTGAACTAGAAACGTACCAGCTATCACATCTGGAATGAGTTCTGTTTCTTGAGTGGTCAGCTGGAATGCTCTGACATTCTTTTTAGTAGCTCCGTCAGCCGTCTTGGTTTTGTTGTCTGCTGGTTTAACCAACTTAGGGCATTCTGGTTTAAAATGTCCCTTTTCTCCACAGTTATAACATATCGTTGTTTTCTTTCTGCACTCTTCTTCACGATGTCCTACCATTTTGCAAAAGTTGCAGGTTACATTACATCTTCCATAATGTTTCTTTTTGCAATTCTTGCAGAATGGTAAAGTTGAATATTGCCCTGTTCCTCGTCTCTTGAAATTACTATTATTACCCACACGAAATCCTTGGGTAATTTTCTGAGCCAGTTCCTTCTTCCTGTTTTCATTTCTAGTGCGTACCAGTTCGTCTGTTAGGGTGTTAGCTAATTCCACAGCATCATCAATAGTGCGAGGTCTTGCAGCTTTAACGATGTTACGGATTTCACTAATCAGCCCCCAAATGTAGCGAGAAATGAGTACCGGTTCTGGCGAAGCCAGTGTTGGTACTACTCTAGCATATTCAAAGAATGTCGAGGTATAACTGCGACAATCTACATCCACCATCCGGTGGTTCAAAAACTTATTTGCCATTTGATCTTTTTCATATTCGGGACAGAATTTTCTTTCTACAAGACTCTTAAATTCTTCCCAGTTCATGGCATAGGCCCTATTTCTTCCTTTAGCTTGTAATACCATGTTCCACCATTCTAGCGCCCATTCTTTGAAAATATTTGACGCATACATAACCTGATCATCCTTGTCACATTTACTTATGGTAATCACTGCCTCGGTTTTCTCCAACCAACGCAGTGCTGCAGTTGCTCCTTCATTACCTGCAAATTCAGCGGGTTTGCAAGCAAGAAATTCTGTGAAATTGCAACCAGGTGTTGCGGCTTTCATTTTCTTAGGGAGCGGAGCCTGCCTTGGATTATTATCATGATTAGTATGATTACTGCCTCCATTTACGCTATTACTGAAGTTATCTTCAGAAATACGTTTGCTCGGAATGATTTGTTGAGGTTCTATTGGATTTTTAACAGCAGCAACTATTGCTGGAATAGCATTGGCTATTCCCTGAGCAACAATATTTTCGATATCTTGCCTAGTCATATATTGATCCCCCGGATGTTGCTCAGATTGATTAACTTCGTTAACTGGTTCATTACCAACGTTTGCCATCTGGTAATTAATTTATATAATCTATTAGTATTGAATAAATAACAATTAAACATAAAACAATCATGCAAATTTCACATACACACATATGGCCAAAACTATCGATTTCTCGATTCCCATTTTTATATAGTATGCATCAATACATATTATTTACAAAGTTTTATTTGTATTTATTTCACAACTTATATTCTACTTATTTATTTTACAACCACAGTTTCACATTCTCACACCATACTATCCCTTGTCAATTGTGATTTTAATAACGGCGTTCCCTCTCATCGTACTTCCAGGAGATATGTTCTCCTACTTCCCTGATCCTATTTCCTGCATCCATTAGCTCCTCGCCAAAGTGGCGGAGTTCAGCTAAATTCTCATTACTCATAGGTGGATTAGGTATAGGTTCTGGGTCAAATTGAGGAAGAAAGGAATAAGGACTGTTGAGCAGGTTTTGGAACTGCCAATCATTCGTCCACCATTCATCCATTCCCAGAGGTTGGGTGTGGATTATAGGTTCTGGGATTGCTGGTTCTAAGTTTATAGGGAGTTGAGTTTCAATAGGACGAGTAAAAACATTTGTATTGACAGGCTGAATAGTATCACAGCTTACCAATATAAAATCTAGCTCTTCCTGCAATGTCATTTCCTGAGTTTGTTTAGAACTTTCTCCAACTTCTACCTGAGAACCTCCTCCAATCTCCATTTCTATTTGCTTAGAATATTCATCAAACTGTAATCCCATCTGCCTAGACTCTTCCCTGACTTCAATTCCCTTTCCTTTATCTAAAGGATTTTCTATTTTAGGCATCTTTCTAGTGACAGTTCCTCCTACGCACACGCCTCCATCCTACAAATCTCCTTCTTTTCTTGGGCTTGGGTTTCTTCGGAGGTGGAGCATTGAATTCAATAGGTTCTTCTATGTCTGGTATATACCTATTGAAATCCCTGGAAACTTCTATTTTTACCGGATAGAGATTTAAATTCTGAAGGGCGTCAGACAAGTCACTCATACTGTTATAAAAAAATACACACAATTACTAATTGATAACAAAATTTCATAGAAAATCTTTAAATATTATTTCAGACTGTGTAACTACAAAACAATTGAAAATTAAAACACACTAGGTTTTTATTGTAAATTTATTTATTTACTGAAATAAAGTTTCTGGACTGTAGTTGATAAAAGTGCTAAGACTTGGGTCAAATTATTTAAAGATTTGCATTAACTGCTACAGTAGCTAGCATATAAAGATCTGCCCATTTCTCATCTAACTTATCCTCCCAAGGTGATTTACTGGTTAATTCCTGGGTTTCCTGTTTAATCTTCTTTTCTCGGATTTTCTTTATTTTCTCCTTACTTTTCCTAAAAATCAGACTTCTTTTACTAGGAGAAAGTGGTTCCTCATATTGTGCTTTTCGCACAAATATTCCTTCTTCAGGAATTACAGAGTGATTTGAGGATTTTGTTTGGGATGAACTTCCCTTCTCGTTGGATGACCTATCTAATTTAAGATAGATGTTTGACAGCTTTTGCTTACCCATACTGTATACAAATATCTAATTAATAAAACATATAATCATAAAATGACAAGTAGAAAAATTAAGTATTTATAAATACTTAATTGACTTAAATCAGTGGCTCTGATACCACCTTTTTCTGTCACGGCCCCCGATCCGGTTTGACCCGTTTCAGGAGCCGCGGGACAGAAAATCTCGTGGTATTTAATTAACAGCGGAAGTTTTCTTCAGGATCTTTTTAAAACTGAAATATTTCCCGATTATTTTATTTCACAATTTGGGATAAAACCCGGTAATTTACAATCATATGATTTCACGGAGAAATCTTTATTTTTACAAAACATGTTTCTTTTATTTTTATATTGAGCCACTGCCTTAAGCTTGTAGTGCTACACGGCACTCTTCCTGGATCACAACAGATCACCTGAAACATGTTTTAAAAAGGTTTTGTCAGCGGGAAATACTGGTGAATCATTCTATTTTACTAAAACGACACATTTGTTATAATTTACAGTATTAAGAGCGATTACAATGTTTTTATATCAACCAACTACCCTCGGTATTTGTCACTCGACTCGTTTCTGTGACTATGGTCATATCACCCATTGGCTAACTCGTTGTCCAATGGTGAAGATTATCAAGTAATGTATACAAAACCCCACATACCGGCTGTAATATGGTGATTACAAAGACTTAATCCCTGTAATTATAATCTTTGAAAATAAACATGCTTTTGTAAACCAATTTGATAAAAGAGAATGACTCACTTTGCAGATTTAATTTGAGCAGAGCCTAGCCTACTGATTAGCCTTTTAACCTAAATTTAATAACATGCACACAACTCGGTTAGTAACTTAATACAGCATTTACGATAACTCACGAGATTAAACCTTCACATCGAATGACAAAGTGCGATACTTAAACATCCATTGAATTAACAACGAATGACAAAGCATAAACCCTAATGTGGGCAGCACTTAAACATCCATTGGATAGTTTAATCGATCGGACATTGAATCGTAGCAGCGATCGAGTTATTACCCTGTATTGTGGCAGCACTTCGTGAATCGTGTGTGTTTTTGTAGTATTCCGACAATATCTCAACGTATATTTTGAGTTTTTACGTCGAACTGAAGCCAGGAATCAAGTCCCAGACTCTACTATTTATACATGAAAAACCGTCCCCCTCGCGTGTCACGGCCCCCGACCCGGTTTGACCCGTTTCAGGAGCCGCGGGACAGAAATCCCGTGGTATTTTTTTAATTGAGTTTAACAGCGGAAGTTTATCATCAGGATCTTTTTAAGGCTAAAATTTTCCCGATTATTTTATTTCACAATTCGGGATAAAACCCCGGTAATTTACAATACTATAATTTCACGGAGAATTCTTTATTTTACAAAACATATTTCTTTATTTTATAATGAGCCACTTTCTTAAGCTTGCAGTGCTCCACAACACCTTTCCTGAATCACAACAGATCACCTGAAACATGTTTGAAAAAGGTTTTGTCAGCGGGAAATACTGAGTGAATCATTCTATTTAATAAAACTACCTGTTAGTTATAAGTTACAGTATTAAGGGTGATTACATTGTTTCTATATCAACCAACTACCCACAGTATTTGTCACTCGACTTATTTCTGTGACTGTGGTCAGACCACCCATTGGCTAACTCGTTGTCCAATGGTGGCGGGAAAAAGTAATGTATACAATACCCCACATACCGGCTGTAATTTGGTGACTACAAAGACTTAATCCCTGTAATTATAACTTTGAAAATAAACTTGCTTTTGAAAGTAATTTGATAAAAAGAGAATGACTCACATTGCAGATTTAACACGGACAGAGTCTAGTCTATGGATTAGCCTTGTTAACCTAATTTAAATAACAATGCACACAAAACTGGGTTAGTAATCAATACAGCATTTACGATAACTCACGAGATTAAACCCTCACAACGAATGACAAAGTGCGATACTTAAACATCCATCGAATTAACGACGAATGACAAAGCATAACCCTAATCTGGGCAGCACTTAAACATCCATTGGATATTTTAATCGATCGGACAATGAATCGTAATAGTGATTGAGTTATTACCCTGTTTTGCGGCAGCGTTTAGTGATTCGTGTGTGTTTATAGTAATCTACGTATATCTCAGCGTATATTTGTAATTTGATCGTCGAACGAACAACAGAATGCAAGTGCCAGGCCCTTTTATTTATACCCAAAATTTGCACCTCCCGCTAGTCGCGGAAGAATCCGCGGTACGTGCCGCGTATCGCCTGGGATGTCAAAGTAGACTAGGCCTGCTTCGTCACCTATCTAGCCTTGATGAGTCGACGTTGCATGAAATTTCATTTTTGACAGTGTTTTATGTAGATAACTATAACTAGGGTTTACCCCCCCCCCCCCCCCCCGAGTTTTAGGGGCCCTAATCCTGATTCCTAATGTTCTGAAAATTTTAGGGTTTATGCAAAATCACTTGGGTTTCTTAATTAGGGTTTCCTATTGAATAAAATAATATAATAAATAAGACTTTTGATACGAGTTGTTACATCGCGCCACGCGAGAGGTCTTCTTGTTCGCGTCGCGTGGCGCGAGAGACCCTAGTCTACTATTGGGTTGCTTCGTGTCTGCATAGGCTTGCTGAGTTGGTTTCGCATGCAGATTCAATTCACACGTAAAACTGTGTGGATATTACCGTTTAGGGTTTACCCCCTTGAGTTTTAGGGGCCCTGATCCTGATTCCGATTATTCTGAAAATTTTTGGGTTGATGCAGAATCATTTGGGTGTCTCAATTAGGGTTTCCTTTTAGATAAACTAATATAATAATTAGGACTTTTTAATGAGAGTTGTTACAGAAAACGCAAACTCTCGACTAAATTGCTTGTTCGACCCGCATTTCATCTACAAATAGGAGAATTTGCACTGAATCAGGAGTGAAATCCATACTTTGACGCGTAATTTCTCCTTTATTTTATCAAAAGACAGGAACGAAGTTGTTAAGTCAGGGGTGAAACCCGAACCTGGACGGCTTGTTAAGGTCTCTATTTCGTTTTACAAAACTCCCATTAAAGTCTCGAAGGACTCCAACGACTTGAAGTCGCGCTGAGACTAGAAGGATGCATGCCATTCGCCCAGATTCGAGGCGAGAGCACAGTCCCGAAGGTCAAAATGCGTACTGAAAGTCCTTGTGAATAGTCGAATCACTTTGGGTTGTCGATGTCTATCAGCCTAAGACAATCAATATTCGATTTCAAGCTCGCAATCGCTAATTTTTGTCGTATCATGTGGGATTTTATGTGTTTTATATGGTTTTATGCTTATTTGTTAGCGTTTTGAGATATTATGTGTTTTGATCTAACGCTTCTTGCTCCGCTCACACACAACACACTGCACAATCGCTAACAAATCGCTACTACCATGAGGAACCACCGTACGCCATGTTACTTGCTATGTTATTCGCTAATACTATACTACTCGCTATGCTATTCGCGATCGCTATTCGCGATCGCTATTCTCGAACGCTCGCGAACTTTGAATGATAGGTTTCTGTATTCTGACTGCCTCTTGTGATTATGTGCTTCTGTGATTCGGTGCCTTATGTGCTTATGTGCTTCTGTGCTTATGTGAATCTGTGATTCTGTGCCTATGTGTTTACAGAACGTGTTCCCGAGCTTTAGTAATATTAGGCGTGTGAGGTGAGATTCGATTATATTGTGTCTGAGTCCTAGGGCGATGTCTGTTGCAGACAATGTCGTCATCTGGATCCCGTCACACACGCGCTGCTCGCCAAAGCCAGAAAGACAAACGCCTTGCTGCTCATGTCGCTAAGCAAATGGCAAAGGCAGTTCCTTAGATCGTGAGTGAACTATACGAGAATATGAGCAAATCGTCCGAAGAGTCAAGGACTGAAACCCCTAAAGCTGCGTTTAGCTTCAAGCAGTTTAAAGCTTGCGGACCGAAAGAATTCACTGGCGAAGATGGCCCTACGGCTTTATTTCAATGGTTCGATTCGATCGAGGTCACCCTGCGACAGAGTGGATGTCCTGACAATCTCCGCACTCTGAATGCTACCTGCGTTTTCCAGTCCCGCGCTTTAGACTGGTGGACGGCCGAGAGAAATAAACGCGGAAATGACGCAGCTTATGGTCTGACATGGGATGAGTTGAAGAACGTCAAGCTCGAAGAGTTCTGCCCTCCCCATGAGCACCAAAAGTTGGAGGACGAATTCTGGCATATAAAGCAGAAAGATGGTGACAACGCTGCTTTAACTGCTCACTTCAAGTAGCTCAGTATTATCTGCCCTGATCAAGTGAAGACTGCTGACATGACAATCAAGAAGTACATCCGAGCTCTGCCGGATTGTGTTGCAGATTTTGTGCATGCTTCAAAGCCATCTTCAATCGAGGAGACTTATCTGCTTGCCGCTGAAATCAACGACAAGTGAGTCAAAGCTGGATTTTGGAATAAAGCTACCAAGAACCTTCACCAAGTTACCGCCGCACCAACCGCTGAAACCTCCGCCGCTTCTTAATCATCAAAGTCCTCCCGTCGCAAGAGGAAGAACAACAACAGTAGCTCCAGCAACAAGAACTGTGCCGTCACTACAACTGCTGCCCCTCTTCAAGCCGTACCGGCTCAGCAGCAATCTCAACACCGATCAGCTCCAGCACCAGTTACCTATGCACCGCCTACAAAGCGTGCTTACACTGGCCCCCACCCTGCTTGCCCGACATGTTCTTTTCATCACCCGGTGGGTATCGCCTGCAGATTTTGCGTACACTGCAATATGTACGGCCACTTCACCGCCAACTGTCGTACTGGTCCCCGACAAGCGCCAGCTCAAGCTACTGCTCATCAAGCTCTGCTTCCAGCTCCTCAAGGCCAACAAGCGGCTCAGGTACCCGCGATCAATGCTAGAGTCTGCTTCGCATGTGGTGATCTCAACCACTTTGCGAACATATGCCCGAACAGGGTTGTGAAAAAAGAGCCCCAGCAGCAGCCTCAGCAACAGCAGCAGCAACAGCCTCAACAGCAACAAGCCGCCCGCGCCAGAACTGTCAACATCAATGCGCGCCAAGCCCAGGCCGACAACAATGTGGTCAATGGTACGTTTCTCGTGAATCGTATTTATGCTTCGTGTTTATTTGATACTAGAGCCGATAACTGTTTTGTGTCGTTCGAATTCGAGAAGCTCCTTAATCGTAAGCGCTCCCATCTCCCCTCGACGTTCGATGTCGAAGTTGCCACCGGAAGAACTATCGCTGTTAATTCTGTTCTTCATGATTGTACTCTTGAACTCAACAATCGCATCTTTCCGATTGATCTTTTTCCGATGCAACTCGGAAGTTTTGACATCATAGTAGGCATGGACTTTCTTCGTGAAAACCATGCTGAAGTTGTGTGCTTCGATAAGATGTTTCGATTCTCGCTCGCGAATGGTGATTTATTGTGTGTTTATGGTGAGACCCCTTCGAAGTGTCTTAAACTCATGTCATGTGTCCAAGCTAGCAAGTATCTCCGCAAGGAATACAGGGATTTCTTGGCTAACATTGTAGTAGCGGAGAAGGAAAAGAAAGGAAGACCAAGAGTAAACGATGTTCTAGTGGTTCGAGAATTTCCTAATGTGTTCCCTGAGGATCTTCCCGGACTACCACCTAGTCGTGATATCGACTTTCGTATCGACCTCATTCCTGGAGCAAACCCTGTTGCCAAAGCTCCTTATCGACTCGCTCCATCAGAGATGCGCGAACTTTCGAGTCAGCTACAGGAATTGCTTGATAAAGGCTTCATTCGCCCGAGCACCTCTCCTTGGGGTGCACCAGTCCTTTTCGTCAAAAAGAAGGATGGGACGTTCAGGATGTGCATCGACTATCGGGAATTGAATAAGTTGACTATCAAGAATCGCTATCCCCTGCCTCGCATCGATGATTTGTTTGACCAGCTACCAGGTGCTACGTGTTTCTCGAAGATCGATCTACGCTCAGGCTATCACCAACTACGCATCCAAGCGAAGGATATACCCAAAACCGCTTTTCGCACTCGATACGGCCATTATGAGTTCGTTGTTATGCCTTTTGGTTTAACCAACGCACCCGCGGTTTTCATGGACCTGCTGAATCAGGTGTATAAACCATATCTCGACATCTTCATCATCGTGTTCATCGATGATGTCTTGATCTATTCCAAGTCGAAAGCCAAACACACGCAACATCTACGTTTGGTTCTCGAGCTACTCCAAGGGAATCGACTCTATGCCAAGTTCTCCAAGTGCGAATTTTGGCTGGAGGAGGTTCAATTCCTCGGTCACATTGTCAATAGTCAAGGTATTCACGCCGATCCCGCGAAGATTGAAGCAGTTAAGAGTTGGGTTACACCGAAGAACCCGTCTGAAGTCCGTTCTTTTCTCGGACTAGCGGGCTATTATCGTCGATTTATCGA